>BMAC01000731.1:212122-229371 GCA_014905375.1 Phtheirospermum japonicum | reverse complement strand
ATATATATATATATAATTGTTATATATATTTAATAGAAACCGATCATGCTTATTTGATTTTACGAAAATCAAATTGTTTCTATTTATTAAAAGCAATTAAAACATTGTTTGAATTAATTGATTATAAAATTGGGCCGTCGTCAATTGAATTCGATTCAATTAATTTAATTTTTAAAAATTTTTATTTTCCACTGCGCGACGGTACCACCGATTCCCAACACTAACATCTCATTAATCAGCTGTTCAATAGCTTCTCTGTGTTCATGAGTGGTCCTGTATAGATACTGGTGTTTGGGAATGCTGTCTGGCTTTAATAAAATTTGGTGTTCAACCCCTCTCCCAGGTGGCAGTCCCTTTGGTTCCTCAAAAACATTACAATATTTGCTTAGCAGCCTGTCTATGTCAACATTACGCCCCTGGTGCTCTGTCTTGGTTAAAGTTACCCAGTATACCTCTTCCACTTGAGTGCACTGTTCCTCATGTAACAGCCTGTATAAGGATGGGCCAGAAATGAATCTGCAGTCTGTTGTAGATGTGATAGCCTGAATCCTTATCCTCTTCCCTTTGAGAGTAACTGTAAAAACCATCTTGGCATAGTCTAGTTCAATAGGAGTACAAGACTTGAGCCAATCCCCTCCCAGAATGAGATCACGCCCCTCATTTTGTAGTACCCTCAGTGAGTAGTTAAACTGATGCCCTTGCATTTCCCAACCAAAATCCTTTACACATTAATTACTGACCATTTCTTGACCATTAGCTACCTTCACTAGCAAGGGTTTGGCTGAACTGAGGTGGCATCCTAGCTGTTTAGCAGTCCTTTCCTGAATGAAAATCAGGGTGCTACCTGAGTCAATGAGTATATGTAGCTTGTGCTCCTTTTTTTGTCCACATACTCTCATGGTGGTTATCCCATCCTCCCCTGAAATTGCATTGACAGACATTTGTACCTCCTCCATAACATCAGGGCTTTCAGTGTGATTGACAACCTCTGTTTGTAAATAGGTTAGTTCTTCTTTCTCAGTCATGATCATGTAGCTAATCCTATTTTTACACCTGTGACCTGGCATAAATTTCTCATCACAGTTGTAACACAATCCCTTCTCTCTCCTAGTAGCCATCTCACTTGAAGTCAGAAGTTTGGTAGGGGGTCTTGAGTTGTGGGTAGTAGCAGCCCTTCCATAAGTTGAAGAATCAGTACTCTTAAGGTTTGATGAACTGGTGAATCTGGTAGTTCCCTTTAATTTTCTTGTGATAGCATCTAAGGTAAGTAGCTGATTTCTGCCCAAATATATGGCTTGCTGCAGTGTGGTAGGTTCAAACATTGTGATGAAAGACTGCACATCTTCAGATAACCCACTGACAAAACTAGCTATAAAATACTCCTCTGAGTACCCCTGATTAATCATCAACATACATGCCCTGAGTTCCTCAAATTTCTCCACATATTCCATGTAAGAGCCTGTGTGTTTGAGTTTGTTAAATTCTGCAATGACTTTAGTTTCTTTGAGTTGTTCAAACCTGACTGAAATGATATCTAAAAATTGTGCCCAAGACAAATTAACCTGATTAACTCCAAGATTTTGGTACCATTAGGCTGCTTTGCCCTCAAAATGCACGACAGCTAGTGTAACCTTCTGGATATCATTCATGAATGGTACCAATTAGAAATACCCATTACATTTCAGCATCCAAGACCTAGGTTGTCCCATCAAAATGGGGGAAATCAATTTTGGGCAGTGGATTTGTGTTGTGGTTACCTGTATATTCAATCTGTGGTTTTGTTCTTGATGTGTTTGATTTGTCCCAATTTTCTGTCACAGGAGTTGAAAAGGTTTTACCCAGAATGGACCCTCCATCATCTTGGTTTCCCCCCCTACCTGGATTCAAGATCTGCATCTGGAGAGTTGCTAGGGTTGTAGTAAGGTGCTCCAGCTTATTGGTAAGGTTTTGTGTCTGTTCATGTATGGCTGATTTGATGTTTGAAATCCGAGCTTGTGTTTCTGAATGAATATCAGTAATCTGTTCTTGAAGTTTAAGTTCTGAGACTTCTCTTTTCTGAGATTCACTTTGCAGCACCTGATCAAGCCTTTTTTGAGCTTTCTAGAGGTCTTTGAAACAAGTAACTTCTGCCGTGCCGATGATCGGCTGCTCTGGTGCCAATTGTTATGGGTAGACTAGATTTGTGTTTTATTGTAATTTTCTGTAATTTAATTTGGAGGAATTTGCACCGTAATATGTAGAATAAATGAAGCTTGAGGGAGAAAGTAGAAGGAATTGGAGAGGAAAAGTAAGAGTTGCTTGAGAGAAAATATATTTTTGTAATCGCTTAATTTCCAGCGTACTGTTTCCCTTGATTACATAAAGCAAAAAATGTGGTTCGACCACTTAATTATAATGACTAAAATAACCATAAAATATCTTAAGGAAATTGGACCCTTCCTCTCATAATTAAAACGGACCAATAACAATTAGGGAAAATGACATGGATACATGAATTGGACGTGTTGATTCCATTTTTACATTCCTGGTTAAAAAATCCCACAAATACCTTAACCACACTAATAAAATTTCACAAATACCTAACCAAACCTATAAATCCATAAATATATGTTATTATAATTTGTATAACCCTCCTAATTACATTTGAATCTGTCCTACTTCAAGTTCTTCATTTATTAATTAAATCATAAATATATTCTCTAATTAAATTAAAATCTCTTTTATTAAGACTTATTTATTCATATGTAATTTTTTTAATAATATTATTTGATTATTATGAATCGCTCTGAACTACATTTTCTGATTTACTAATATATTAATTATATTGTAAACCATCATTTAGTTTATTTTTGGTTTACTTATATATAATACTTATATATTATGTAACAAAAAATAAACATCTTATTAAATAAATAGAAAATCAACAATTCTTATATCACCTAAATAAAAATCGTATAAACAAAATACGCAAATGCTAGTCAACTTAAGATAATCAAACGATCAACATCTTATTAGTTGTACACAAATGAAACATCCTCTCTCTCTCTCTCTCTCTCTCTCTCTCTCTATATATATATATATATATATATATATATATATATATATATATATATATATATATATATATATAAAGTCCCTTACGATAAACATAAATTAAATATAAAGTTTAGATTACATTCATGGAAAACCAAGGACAATAAAGTGAATGTAATGTAACTTAAACTCTACACGAGTTGCGTCGCTGTAATACTTGTTTAATTTCAAGGGTGACATCAACTTGTGACTATCAATCTTGATGCTGGTAAAGTAGCACATCCCAATCCTATTAAAAACATGTTAATCAATTAATTCACAACAAAATAAAGTAATATTAATATATCAATTGCAATTTTATATAAGGATCAATTAGAAAAAAAATCATAAAACATAGATAAACAAAAATAAACCTTCACCAAATAGCATAAGCAAATAAACAATAGGTTCATCCTGATTTTAATGGGCAAGACATTCGTTCAACAAGCTGCTATGCATTCATCTGTCAATTGCTTCATCATTTAAACTCATCTGAAAACACCCCAGCAAAATAAAAAAGCAAAGTCACATTATACCAAAGACCTAAAATTGGTTTTAATATAAAAATAATAAAATATTATTAGTTGAAACCATAAGAAAACTTCAAGATTTATTAAAAAAAAAAATAGCAATCATGGCAGGCAAAGGTGGTTTACAAATAGATGGCAATCTATGGCAAAAATAGAAAGCCAAATAGCAAGAGTTTAAGCTTAAGTTTAGAATATTATTTTCTCCAAATTCTACCGAATCAAAATTCGATTAATACCTACAAACCTCATAAAAATAACAAGCTTCACAACTAATCAAGTATTATCCTTTTTTTTCTCATGAAAATAAGGCCAAATTTTGTGACAAATTTTCACAGCAAAGATCGGTTTGGGGATTAGTTGCGGGCACCAAAGGAGAATAAAAATAAAAATATATTTTATACTGATTCATAAAATCCAAAAATATCAATTAATTAGAAATAAACCTAATTAAGAACTGATCATGACACGCCACCAGCCTCTTGTATTTAATAAGTAAAATAATAATTAGTTTAAATATCCCAAAATAGTGTATGAATAATTGTAACCAGAGTTCGGTATTATTGAGCGAAAATTAAACCCATCGTGCAATATTGGAACAAGAATTGACTAGAGGTTAAATAGGAAAATAGTTTTAAAAATAATAATTTTTGATATATTCTCTAACAATTAACTAATAGGCCCAATTCCGGTCCAGCCCATCTGAACAAGTCAGACCGGCATTTGGTCATTCCCGCTTTGACTCGCAACCCGAACTCTGCCCGAGTCCTTACCCGTTCCCTGTTTCTTTTTTGGTTCGTAGCCCTTCTTAAAGATGATATTTTTATCCCTTTACTTCAATTTAGGGTTCTTTTGCCAATCGGCTTCATCTTCCCCTTCTTTCAATACCCAATTCATGACACAATCGATAGAATTTTATATCTGGGCCATGATTGACAGACATCTTCTTGTGTGATTTTAATTATCAGATTGCGTTTCTAGGATTTTAACGCAAAATGATTTTTATTCATTTGGGTATCCATCGGTTGCAATAATCAACTGGGATAAAGGGTACAAAACAAGGTCAGTTTTTAGTTTTTTTTATAAGATCATTTGTTGATATGGAAATTGTCCTTTGTTTAACTCCATCTACTAATAGTTTCTAGTGGATACTGTTTATAGAAGACTTCAATTCCTTGGAGTATATTTGGGTTCATTTCTGTGCTATTGTACTATATACTCGATGTTCTATGTGTGAAGGTGGGGTACATTGTAGTGATAGATCCATCGACTGAAAATAGGATGAAATTACTGAGGATGAGAGATGCTGGGGTGGTTGATGTTTCAAGCAAAAGAAGCTTTAATTAAAATATTTTAATTAACATTTGTTATTGTTCAGCATTCAACTGAAAGTATTTTAAAATTTTTCTCTTTATGATTGTTTAACTGTGATTCAGATTGCCTGCTACTCTGAAATAGAGTGAAGTATATGTGGCAGAAGCAAAGTAGGATGTAAAGAATTCAACTTTTAAATATAGTTGTGTTGAATAATTTGAACTGCAATGTACACATATATGTGTGTGTGTGTGTGTGTGTGCTGGTTTTGTGGTTGATTATGTTTCAGGAATCTTAATTACTTATTTACCTAGACTGAAATAGAGTGAAGTATATGTCATTCAAAATACTCATGGGTGACCGATAGCGAATTTATATGTGGCAGAAGCAAAGTAGGATGTAAAGAAACTCAACTTTTAAATATAGTTCTATGTTGAATAATGTGAACTGCATGTGTGTGTGTGTGTGTGTGTGTGCGCGCGCGCGAGCGTGCGTGTGTGTGTTGGTTTTCTAGTTGATTATGTTTCAGGAGTCTTAATTACATAGAGACTGCATGCAATCAATTTTTTTGAAAATATTTTCTCCTCCTTCTCTCTACCTTATCACCTACACCGGCGGTCATATTTTCACTCTTCCGGCCCTCTGCTGGTCAGCGGGCCCACAGGCTCATAAAGATGACCCATAACCACAAAAGCCCTTCTTGCCCGAATTCACCCATTCCCTCGCGAAATGCCTTCGTCTGGTGGAGTCCTTACGAATCCTCCATCACCAACAAAATCGATTATTCTCAGACCCTGGTTGAAATTCCCCAAGATCCCCAACCCAAGCACACCCAGATTACTACCCCTAATTTTCCGATTTTATCCAAAAATCCCGCTACTGCTGGGTCTCCTGTCGCCGGCAACGGACGACCAGAAAAATGAAGTCACAACCTCCGGTGGTCTCAACCTACCTACCCTCACTTCTAATTTCGAAAAATTCATAAGCCCCTCTACAAATCGAAGAGTTTCAGAAAAAGGGTCTCGCGATTCCCTTTGGGCGAAAATGGCATCTCGCCGGCCGGTGGCCCTCCGGCCAAATTGGTACTGCACAAACCTTCTCCACCCCATACCGTTGCCAACCCAGACCCCAATTTTAAGAAACGGGCTCACCTTGAGACCAATTCGACATATGTGGGTTCCGATCCCCTTTTGGCAAAAAATCTCGATTCGCCGGCGGGCGGACCTCCGGCTCAATTGGATACGCACCACCCTTTACCACACCAAGACGATGTCAACCCATGTCCCAATTTCAAGAATCGGGACCCAATTGCGACCAACTCGAATTTTCTCGCAGCCGAGCTTGAAGAAGGCAAAGTCAGCCCTTTTGCACCTGGTATTCATACCTCTCATTTAATTGATGATGTTGCTGATCCCTGCCTGAATTCGGTCTCAGTCAAATCCTGCCTCTCGCCTGAAGAGAGAGAATCCGCTGCCGTCGCCGCTTCTAGGGCTGCCGGAAGACGGCCTGCACCGGCTCCGTCTGTGGAGGTCCCTGCGCCACCCTCTACTGATCAGCCTGTCGTCAATGACCAAATCCCGGTTCCCAGCCCGGCAGCCCCGACAGTCTCCCCCCCGGTCAAATCGTTTGTCGAAGCGGTGTCGGCAAACAAGTCGAGCAATACTCGCACTCTAGGCACTGTTAACAAGTCCCTTGACATCCCGGAGGCTGTTTTTTCCGTCTCGGAACGCCTGCAAGCCTCTTCAGATTTTGAACATGCCGTGGTCGGAAAATTTTCCCTCGGAAGACCGAATAATCAGGTACTTCGCTCGTACCTTGCGAAAATGGGATGTGTGGGCTGCAAATTAACTTATATAAATTCCCGGCACGTTGTCATTAGTGCTATTGGTGAACGGTGGTGTACGGAGTTATGGATGAGACGAGAGTTGAAAATCGGAGGGTTTCCCATGCGCATTTTTAAATGGTCTCCGAACTTCGACTTCAAGAGTGAACCTCCAATTGTGCCGGTTTGGGTTCGTATTTGGGACCTCCCTCTTGAATGGCTCGAATTGGGGTCTTTAAAAACAGTCGGCAGTTTGGTTGGTGATTTTCTAAAACCGGACGGCCCGACGCTTCATAAAACTCGGGGGGATTTTGCTCGGTTTTGTGTCGGTATTAATTTGGAAGAAACTTGTCTTCGGAAAATTGCCGTCTGTTGTGATGGGACGAGAAAAGAGCTTACTGTTGAATATGAGAAAATCCCGCCTTACTGTCCGTTTTGTCGACACCTCGGTCATCTCGAAGACAACTGCTACGTTAAAAATGCTGCTTTGAACAATGATAAATCTGCCAAAACTGCCTCTGATCATCCTATTGTTCTTTTCCCTGCACGGCCCGGCCCGCTGAGGCCTGGTAACTTCGTGCCTAATTCTTCCAAAACTGGTGCTGCTATTTCTCCAGCCCAGCCCGGCCCGGACTCGGTCCCTGTCCCTGATACACTTGGTACTTTTAATTCTAATTCTGTTGTTTCTCTATTTTTTCATTCTAACCCCCAACCAACTCCTCTTTTCTTTCCCAGCCCGTCTCTTCTTTTTCTTCCCAGCCCATTATTGCTTCTTTTTCATCCAGCCAGCCCAACACAACCCAGCCCACCTTGCTCTCGGCCCGTTCCATTCCAGCCCTCCCCCAGCCGAGCCCTACCCCAACTCAGCCCCTTTCCCAACCCAACTCACCCCAGCCCACTCTTTACCAACCAGCCCTGCCAGCCCCAACCCACCCCAGTCCCAGCCCGACCCGTCTGCAACCCACCCCAATCCCAGCCCAACCCGTCCCAGCCCCCCATTTCCCACCCCGATCCAGCCCCTACCCACCCCACCCCAACCCGACCCACTCCCGCCCGACCCGGCCCACCCCAACCCGACTCGGCCCGTCACACCAACCTTGACATCGCCCGGCCCGCCCAGCCACGACCCGGCCCTCCTTTTCTGGCCCTACCCAACTCGTTTTGAGCCCAGCCTGGTTTTCGACATTACTCCTCTCGTTGTCGTTTTGGCCGCTCCTCCCCCTCCTCAAACCCTTCTTGTTAATGGGGTAGAAGTTGGTAACTTTTCTGACTCGGTGAACTTTGCCGCAGTTACCATCTTGCGAGATAACCCCGGTTTCGAGGATGAGCCTGAGCCCACCCGTACTTTCCTCTACTCCTTACGAGCCACCAAAACCATCGTCAAGAGCATCAAAAAGAAAGTCAATTGAAATTTTTTTTAGTTTTTTATTGGTCGTGTAGGGGATTCGGCCCCCCAGACTTTTTTCATTTGATGACCTTTGGTCGTGTAGGTAACTCAGCCACCCCGTATCTTTTTCTCCTTTTTTAATATATATTTCGCACTTTATTAAAAAAAAAATAGTGACTGCATGCAATACTTTCAGGAGTCGGTTTTTAAAAGTTACAGCTTTTAAGAATTCTAATTAATGATTTAAGGGTGAATTACAAAAACTACCCCATAGGTTTAATGGTGAATTACAACTTTTAAGAAACTTCTGTCAGATTAATGATTTAAGGGTGAATTACAAAAATTACCCCTCGGGTTTGAGGTAATTACAGAAGAACCTCCCTAAAATCGACCTGAAATTAACACAATCGGGGATTTAGAATTGTATTATTATTTATATCCACCGGCAATATTTTATTTTATTATTATTTTTTATAATTGTGGAGATCTGCAATTAATTCCAACACAAAAGATCTATTTTTTTTTATATAATTGTGGAATTATAAAATAAATGGTTTTTTCAGAGGTACCATTATCAAAAAACAGATTCGGAAAAATGAGAATTGAGAATTTAGGGATCATAAAATTTTTTTAGAATTATGGATCAAACAAAAAAAAAGAGAATAAAACAGATTTGGAAAAATTACAGATCTAAGAAAACAGATCACGAAATAACGAATCAACATATCCGAATAAAAAGGAGAGATTCTGTGTATAAGGAGAGATTATGTGAAAAAAAAGCTCATTCTTCTTTCTTGATTTCCTCGTTTCTCAGAAATTATCCTCCGATTTTGAATTTTAAACTTGTTCGTGCAAATGCAAACAACAAGCTCTTCCCTAGAAGAAGATACATTCCAAGTCAGGAAACTCAAGATCTCGAACAAGCAAAAGGGATTCGTCGAGCTTTTGCAACAACTTACAGTATGTGATTCCATATCCGATGAGGCATTTGAAGAACGATTTCAAGAGCTTGCCAAGTGCGGCGATGACCACCTTATATGCGTGATTGAAGACAATAATATATCTGGGAAGATTGTGGGCACTGGGAGTGTGTTTATAGAGAAGAAGTTTATAAGGAATTGTGGCAAAATCGGTCATATTGAAGACGTGGTGGTGGATTCAAGCGTTCGTGGAAAGCAATTAGGGAAGAAAATAATCGGGTTCTTGTCCGATCACGCTCGGAGAATGGGTTGTTACAAGGTGATTCTCGATTGCAGTGTTAATAACAGACCGTTTTACGAGCAATGTGGTTTCAAGCAAAAAGAAGTTCAGATGGTGAAGTACTTTGTTTGATTAGTCTTGCTTTTATGTCATCTCACAAACTGAATATGTTTTAGTTTTATAAATACATTTGTTCTGCTGCCTCCAAGGAAATTTGGAGGTTTGCTGGAAATAACAACATATCTCATTAGCTAGTACACCATTTGGTTCTATTATTAAGTTACTTGATCCTTGCAAAGAATGCCAAATGCATAACAAAGGACAAGATAGTACATCAAAAACTAAATATAGAAAGTTCAATCGAAAGAAAATCTAGGCGGCTTTAATCTAGACAGGGGATTTGTAGAACATTTGGAATTAACAGAATCTTACGGAGCCCAGGAATTAGACGGAGTTTAACTGGGAAAGATTTTAAAACTAAGCGTTCTTTGTTTTGATACTAACAACTTTTCATTTATATATTAGTTACAGCCCCATTAATTTTGTAGGGCATCCAGCTACCGAGAAAAACAACAAATCCAAGAATTATCACAATCAGATGGGATGATCTATATATTTACCATGTGTTTTACTAGAGATTTCAAACCTTTAGCATCCAAGGCCGTTTTTGCAAATATATCAGTTACGTTTCTTAATCGAGCACCAAAGTAACAACAAAAAAAACCCACAATATATATACAACAAAACCCACCGTTTATTATTTCAGAGAAAATACACACAGAACCATGTGTACAAACATATMTCTTACAAAACGCACGGACTCAAACCACCTTAGGGTGATTCAATTCTTACACAAAGACAACCCTGATCTGGCATTGCTGTGGCCTCATGTTGCACTTGCGAGGGAGKTCAGTAGCCCTCTGGTAAACCTGCTGGGATTGGCCAGTCTGRTGCTGGCCCTCCTGCTGCTGCAACTGCCTCACGGKGTGCTTGATGGCTTCACAGCGGCATTGTTCGTTCACGTTCCTCAGCTGCTGGCAGCATTCTTGCAATTGCTGTTGTTGCTGACCTGGATTCTCAATAACTTCTTCCTCCTCCGTGTAGGGGCTGCCCCTCTGGGAGAGGTACCTCTGGCAGGATCGGAATCGACGGCCCTGGAGCTGGCGCTGGCACTGCTGCTGCTGACCTGGATTGGCCTCGTCTTCGAAAGTGGTGGTGGTGACGGTGGTGGTGTAGCTTGTGGCGGTGGCTACAGCTACAAGGGCCACGAGGAGAGCTGCTGCTAAGTTTATCTTGATTGCCATGGTAGATTATTATTGTTTTTACAAAATGTGAAGGGGTTGTTTGAATATTGTTGCTTATGAAGGGGGTAAAGTTTTTATTACCTTTGTAAATTGTCTTTGATAAGAAATAGCTCTAGCAATTAGGGGTGAGCGAAATCGGGTACCCGACCATTTTCCTTGGAATTGGAACCGAAACCGGTTGGAACCGGGTTCAAGAAAAGAGAACCGGTCCTAGCCGGGTCCAAAGTTTTTGGAACCGGTCCCGTAACTGGTGGGTACCGGTTTCGAAACCGGGTACCCGGTCTTTATTTGAGTTTTTTTTTTCTATAATAATAATTTGCTAAATTATGCATACTACATGTCATTAACACCCTACTATATTGTGGTATTGTCTAAAATAAAGTGCACAATACATTAGTATTAATTTCCTCCTATTTACCAAAAGTAAGTCTACAATATAGAAAGAATTTTAGTTTCCTACTACATCAATTATAAAATATTACAATATCAAACTTCATGAAAATAAATCTACAAATACATAATATAATAACAAGTTCACAACATTAATCAATACAAAGTCTTCAAACTTATTCATAATAAGAGATTACAAATCAACAAAATACATAGAAAATCCTCAAAATACACTTAAATATATTAAATATTAAAGATTTGGTACCGAGTACCCAGTTTAAGAACCGGTACCAGCGGGTACCCAGTCCCGGAACCGGTCCCACCGGGTACCCAGTGGGTACCGGTTCTCAAAAGTATGGACCCAGAACCGGAACCGGTTACAATCGGTTCCAAGAATCTAGAACCAGAACCGGTACCAACGGGTCCGGTACTGGGACTGGACCCGGCGGGTTCTAAGCAGTTCTGGGTTTGGGACCGGGTACCCAATATTTCTGCTCACCCCTACTAGCAATTGAATGGTTTTATTTGGAAAAAAGAGATTTCTTCAATAAACTATATATGATGCATTAAAGAATTAGTACTAATTTGATTTATTGTTCTAGAAAAACCCTTCCCAACTAATTTTCAGATTGTGTGATAACAGAATCTAATATGGAGCCATTAGTTATCACAAAAGGTCGATACACATATGTACATGATGCGAAGGCCCCTCTTGAAGCCATTGATGTTCACCATATCATGGTTTCAAGAAGCATTGGAGGAGGTTTCATTTTCTGCACATATGCTCTTCTTTTTGCCATCATCGGCCTTCTTATTCTCACACTCTTGCAGGTATATTTATTTTTCGGCGTCCATGTACAATTGTAGTAGTACCTATTGGTTATGAGGTATTTTATTTTTGTATCTATATGCCTGATAAGATCTCAGCTCCATGTGGGTTTCTTTTTTTTCTTTTTAGATTTCACTCGAACAAATTCAGAAGTCATGCCAATAATTGCTCTAAATAATATGCTTGATTGAAGTGAACAATTATGAACATTGAAAGGAGGGAAAATAAATTGAATTAGTATTGAGGTTTATTTTGTTCTTGATTTGCACAAGCTTTAGTATGCATATGCATGTTTTGTCCATATTAAATGTGAAATCTTTTAGCTTGTAATATCATAGTCAATGATGCAGATTTATGTATATATCATTAATACTTTTTAAATAATATTTAGAATACAACGAGTGTCTTCCAAGTATTGATGCCGGACAAGCCAGTTGCTAGTTTTCTGGGGAGCATTACTCTAGCTGGTTTCTTTCTGAGACAATTGCTGAGAAAGCAAGTTGAGAAAGGTGAGGAGCTGAGATGAGAAACAGAGGACTGTGTACCAAAATAATGTGAATCACATGCTCAAAATTAGGTGAATAAGCTATCCACATCTTTGTTAGACACAATCTTCTATATATCTTAAAAATAAACATTTTATATTGAACAGTTGTTGCCGTTACATTTTTTGTGATAGCTGATAAGTTCATGATTCTCTCTGTTAATGTCATTTTTCACCAATCCTAATAGTGGTTGATGTTTTTGTCCCATCATCGGTGACTTGTACGTGTCTGAAATTTGACAGAGCTTGCCATGCTCATAAAAAACTGTTGCAGATTGTGAACGAGCACAATCGTATTCTTTGGTTCAGTGATATTGTGGTCTTTCACTGGACTGAAAATTCTGGGTATAAACTCTCGTTCCATTTTGCAGTAATATGGTATACGAGCTTTTTTTTTTTTTTTCCTTGTGGGGTGGGGGGGAATGATGCAATAGAAGGAACACATATTTTCTTGTGGGGAAAACATCAGTTACATAGTTGTTTTTTTGTTGGGAAGTCATTGATTTTCATTCCTTTTGCCTTATTTCCACCATTGATGAGTCGTGTTCGTCTTCTTGTACTGAGACTCAGTTATCTTTCACCTCACCGCTATCGTTTTCTTCTTCGACTTATTCATCAATATCAAAGCCCTTTTCTTAATTACACATAGTAAGTAATTCAGATATATAATAAGAAACTCGAGCATGTAGTAAGAAATCCAGACATACAGTTAAAAAAATTTTGGGCGAAAAAAAAAAAGAACACCGAAAACAAATCCCGGCAGCCGAAATTTTTATCGGTGGCCAGTAAATATTTTTAGATGATCGGAAAAAAAAAAACCGGTGATCGGAAAAAAATTTTGGTCGGCGGTGGCAGCCGGTGGCCGACGACAGCAGGTGAGGCGGAAGCCACCTGCTGCCCCAATTTATTATTATTATTATTATTATTATTATTATTATTATTATTATTATTATTATTATTATTATTATTATTAGTTTTTTTAATAGTAAGGGTATTGCGGTATATTCATATAACAATTTAGACTATTTGGCAAGAAGTAGGCACTATTTGACTTAAAGTTGGATTTAGGACTAATTGAAAAATGGAACTCGACTTGGAGGAGTATTTGACAATTTTCCATTCTTTTTATTGGTGCATTAGTGATAATAAAGTTATATATAAGTCGATCCTAATAAAAAAACTAAAATCAAATTGTTGTGAAACTAGATAAAAGAGAAAAGAGAATGATCAATAGTTAACTATATTATGAGAAGTAGAGTTCCTTTTATAGGTACAAGATTGTGGTTTAGGGATAGTAAGGTCATTCATATAATATATAATTATAACAATTAATTAATTACAACACTCCCCCTTGAATGACCTTAAAATTTCTGTCTCGTTAAAACCTTGCCAGGAAAACCCTATGGGATAAAACCTGGTCGAAGGAAAAAAAGTACACCCCTACTCACCCTGAAAATCATAATTATAGATCTTTGAGTCGACGCATGTCAATCTTGTGTACCAATCTTTTGAACGAAGATGTTGGTAATGCTTTCGTGAATAAGTCCGCCAAATTATTATTAGAGCGAATTTGTTGGATATCGATATCGTCATTCTTTTGATGATCATGTGTGTAGAAGAACTTTGGAGATATATGTTATATCCTGTCACCTTTCATATAGTCTTCTTTGAGTTGTGTGATGCACGATGCATTATCTTCATATAACACAGTCGGTTTATCTTTTGTCGAATCTAATTCGCATGGCTCTTTAATGTGATGTGATATATTTCTTAACCTTATACATTCTCGACTAGTTTTATGGATTGCAATGAGTTCAGAATAATTTGTAGATGTTGCTGTTGAAGCTTGCTTCATAGATCTCCAAGATATAGTAGTTCCTCCACATGTAAATACATAACCTATTTGTGATTTGGCTTTATGTGGATCTGTGAGATAACCTGCATCTGCATATCCTACTAAACAATTTACAAGATTTTCTAGTTAATATAATCCAAGGTCGATGGTGCCTTGTATATAACATAGAACGTGCTTAATACCATTGCAAGGAGATTTACAGAAAAAACTATATCTGGTCTAGTGCAATTAACAAGATAAGATAATGCACCAATTGCACTAAGATATGGTACTTCAGGACAAGGTATCTTTTCCTATTCAATTAGTCAAAATGGATCTTTTATTTACTTCTAGTTTTCTAACGACCATTGGTGATGATAGTGGGTGTGCTTTATCCATGTAAAAATATTTTAATACTTTTTTTGTCTATGATGATTCATGAACGATTAATCTTCCATGGACATGCTTGATTTGAAAACCTAGACAAAATTTTATTTTTCCAAAATCTTTCATTTCAAATTCATTTTTCAAATATTCACAAGTTTTATTGAGCTCTTTAGGAGTCCCAATTAAATTCAAATCATCAATATAAACTACTATAATTGCAAATTCATTAATTGTTTTCTTTAGGAAAATACAAGGACAAATATCATCATTCTTATATCATTCTTTCTGTAAATATTCACTAAGTCTATGGTACCACATTCGTCCAGATTATTTCAACCTGTACAACGATCTTTGTAGTTTAATTGAAAACATATTTTTGGGTTATGAATCACTTGCTTCTAGCAATTTAAATCCTCCGGGGATTTTCATGTATATGTCACTGTATAGTGATCCATATAAATATGCACTAGCTACATCCATAAGGCACGTATCAAGCCTTTGTGATACGACTAGACTAATCAAATATCTAAAAGTAATTATATCCATTACTAGAGAGTATGTTTCCTCGTAATCGATTCTTGGTCTTTGAGAGAAACCTTATGCTAAGAGTCGGTCTCACTACAAAAAAAAAAAAAAAAACAGTTTTTCGAGGGATTTTTCCCTCGGTTTTTATGAAGATTCCCTCGGTTTTTTGAGAAACCGAGGGAAAACGTTCCCTCGAAAAAACTGTCCTCGGTAAAATTTTTCGAGGGAAATATTCCCTCGAAAAATATTTTCGAGGGGAAAACCGAGGGTCACCTCCCCTCGGTTAATTCCAGTCGTGTGCCCTCGGAAAAAACCGAGGGCACAACCGAGGGCAACTTGTCCCTCGGAAAACCGAGGGTCTTGAAACCCTCGGAAAACCGAGGGTCCTGAACCCTCGGAAAACCGAGTGTTTCAGTACCCTCGGAAAAACCTAGGGGTCATGATACCCTCGGAATACCGAAGGTCCTTATGCCCTCGGTGTTCCGAGGGTCCGAAGTTTTTTAATTTTTTTTTATTTTTCAAATTTTAAATTTAATTCCTGTTTATTTAAAAATCCCCAAAAAATTGAAAAATATCATTAAAGAACATACAAATTAATAAACCAATAATCATAAAAATATTTGAAATTTTAGAATTATTATATTCGTTTGACACAGTAACAAAGTTCCAGCGCGGCCATCTGGGCGTTCACCTGCGCCTGAAATGCCTCCTGCTGCTGGCGCTGCTCCTCAAATGCCTCCTGCTGCCGACGCTGCACCTCACGCTCCTCCTCACGTCGTCGCTCAGAATCGACATATCGCTGCTGGATCTGCTCGAGCTTCGCCTTCTGCGCCTCCTGAGCTCGTCTGGTGGCCTCCAACTCCTCTCTCTGCGCCCGGAGCTGTGCCTCGAGCTCCCTGACCTGCGTCCGATCAGACTGAGAGGAGGTGGAAGAAGAGCTGCCTTTGAGGAAACCCTTTGCAGCAGCGAACGCCTTCCCGAACGAGCCGGTGCCGTAGATCTTTCCCTTCTGCGACCCGACAACGTCGAAGAAAACTGCGATCAGAGTCAACCTCGGTGCTGGCATCCTGGGAAGACGCGCGTGCCCTCTCTAGGTTTCGCTCGTACTCCTCCTGAAATACAACTCGTTAGTAAATTTTACATTAAAACCAAAAAAACAAGTTAAAAATAACAAAGAGACTCACGTTAACAGTACTGGATCTCGCATCGATCCACGAGCCGTCGTCCTTCATGTGCGTACGTACAAAAACCTGGTGCGCCTTGGCCGGCTCACCCGTCTCCCGCTCCTGTATCGAAATAGAATTTTGAAATAATTAACATTACAATTAAATAAATAGATAATATATTATTATATTCCAAAATTACTTACGATATCCAGAGCATAATCGATATTAGATCTAGCTCCCCCCTGTGCTTCGACATCCCGGTACCCGGCCCAGCACGCTCGCTCTTCCTGTTCTTGCTGCACTGCTCGGATCTGGCCTTATTCTCGGGCTTCTCCCACTCGACCGTCCAAGCCCTAGTTGAGACGCATGATATATAATGTGTTATAAATTATCTATTATAAGTAAAAAAAATATCTAATTTAATAAGAAAATATATAACAGAATCAATTACCTCCAGAGCTCCTCGGTAACGCCTCGAGACAGCTTACCAGGCTTAGAATTTGCATACTGCTTATACTCGTTCAAAACCTTCCCGTACTTTTCCCCGATCATCGAAAAAAACACGCTCTGTATCTCTGCAATACTATACTCCTCCGGGTCCCAATAACAAATCCCCTACAAAAGAAAATAATAATTACATTTCAATTGATACATATGATTGTGTAGTTACATTACAAGTTAACAAATTTGGATATAAAATAATAATTACCTGAAACATCTCCCACCAGAACTCCTTAATCTCCGGAGGGACCGCCTTATAGCACCACCCGGCGGGATGGAGATCCTTCTCGAAGATCTCCCGGAGTATAGTAGTCACCCTACCATGTCTGCTGTGTAGCCTGTATTCAATTGTGTTTTTTTTTTGTTACGAATATAATTTAATCATAACGATAATTAAAATTTTAAAATCATTAAATTACTTACTTGTTCCCTACAATATAAAACCAG
>BMAC01000731.1:182978-212097 GCA_014905375.1 Phtheirospermum japonicum | reverse complement strand
ATCCCTCGAAAAACTGTTTTTTTTTTTTCGCGATGTACCCGCATCAGACGGTGTATGTAGCGGTGTGTGTGATGTCGGTGTCGGTGTATGTGTGGGTGTATCCAGCGTCGACGCTGAATTTTTGTTGACTATAAATTTCGGCAGCATCTCCCTTTAGTTCTCTAAGTACACATTTATTGCAGTGCACCCGAGAACATAAGAGAGATACTGAACTGAAATTTATATATTCAACAAAAACACATATAGATAAGATAAGTCATAGTACAATCACGCTCTCAAACTGTCCAAATAAGTGGACAATTTGGGATTTAGTATCGAATTCTCTATTCGATACAAAATCCCAAACGAGGCTAAGGTATATTGTTTATAAAGAGTGTATCTTGYATCGAACATATTTTGAACTCCGTTTGTGGATAGATGAAACATCCACGGCCGGCGCCATAAACAACGTCATCACAGACMTATACATCAAGTAATTAATCACATCATTTAAACAATATATAAAAAAAAATATGTACTCATAATACAACATGCATGTACCGATCACCACGGTATTTCACCACCACTATCACGAACAATTTAAACATTTTGAAAACCACCGTCCTTTTTTAAAATAATTTTGAAAACCGTTATTGGAGGGACGAAACCTCCCGGCCGGCGTCGTACACCACGTCATCACCGACGTCTTCCCAAACCAATCACAACATCAAGCAATCATATTAAAGCCATAACAATAAACCATAAAAAACATGAAATTAACATGCATGTATCGATTACCACGGTATTTCACCACCACCATCAAAAACAATTTAAATGAAATTGCATAACGGAACCGTAATTATGTAATTAAAACCAAATTACTTAATTATTCCTAAATTGAACCTTAATTATGTAATTATCCCTAATTTGAACCCTAATTGGGTAATTATTACAAAATTGAACCCTAATTTTGTAATTATTTCTAAATTGAACCCTAATTAATTGATTAATCCTAAATTGAACCCTAATTAGGATAATTATCCTTACATTGAACCCTAATTATGTAATTAATCCTAAATTGAACCATAATTACGTAATTATTTCTAAATTAATAATTATGGCTTAATTTACAAATTATACCTAAATTATTACATAATTATAAATTATACCCTAAATTTAGACATAATTATAAATTATATCCTAAATAAAACCCTAATTGCAAATTAAACAATAATTACAACTTTTTCCCTAAATTTTAAATTATACCCTCAATATTACATAATTACAAACCCTAACCCATAAACCCTAATTTCAAGCCCTAACCCATAAACCCTAATTTCAAACCCAAACTCAAAAACCCTAATTTCAAGCCCAAACCCACAAACCAACAAATAAACGTAACAAAACAGAATAAAAAAACAAAAAATGTAAACTTACCTTCCGAAACTGGCGGAGAAGGCGGGCGGCGAAGGTAGGCGGCGGCTGCGGCGTCCTCGGTTGCTGCGGCGGAGACTCCCGGCGATTCTTCCCGACTTGCTGGGCGGCAGCTGCGGCAACTTGGCGGACGGGCTCGGCGGCGGCGAATCGGCGGACGGGCGGCGGCGGCGGGCGGCTGCTTCTCTTTCTCTTCTCTTTCTTTCTCTTTCTTTCTGTTTGTGTGAGCAGCGGGTCTGGTGCCCGCTGCTGTTTTAATGTGAAAAACCGAGGGCCACGGGACCCTCGGAACGACCCTCGATTTTTATTAAAGCCTTTTTTTTTGTTCCTAAAAAACCGAGGGGAACCAAAGACCCTCGGAAATTTCGAGAGGGGAAGAAGGACCCTCGGTTTTTAAAAAAATAAAAAAATAGAAACGAGCACGAAACGACCGTAAACCGACCCCCGTGGATCCACGACGCCGAGACGCACCCCTCCCCGCCCGTTCGTGATTTTTTGGGGTTTCCTCCTATTTTCTACTTTTTTTTTATTTTCTTCTAGGGTATTTTTTCAATTTTTTATTTAGTAAAAAATCGGAAAAAAATACGAAACACGCACGAAACGACCGGAAACCGACCCCCGTGGATCCAAGACGCCGATACGCACCCATCCCCTAAATGATCGTGAATTTTGGGCGTTTTTTCCTATTTTTTACTAATTTTTATTTTTCTAGGGGTTTTTCCGATTTTTTATTTAAAAAATCGAAAAAAATACTAAACGAGCACGAAACGAGGCACGACCGACTCTCGATGTTCCAGACGACGAGACGCACCCCCGATCCCTCTTAGAATTCACGATGCCTCGTCGCTTCGCGTTTCCAACCGAACGACTTGATCGATCGATCGTATCTTGGTTGTTTAGTACGAATTGCACGGAACGTGTGGATACGCACTTGTTCGTTCATATTTTTCGACCGAAATGGAGCCATAACCTCCCCACGTGCCCGTGATGATAGGATTTGTTCAATTTTATGATTTTTTCCTATTTTTTTCATTTTTTTCTATTTTCTTTTTTTTTTTTACAAAACCGAGGGTCACCTTGACCCTCGGAAAAACCGAGGGGAACTAAAGACCCTCGGTTTTTAGCAAATTATTTTATTATTTTTATTTTTTTAATTATCAAAAAAACCGAGGGGACCCGTGTACCCTCGGTTTTTTTCGAGGGTCAACGTGACTCTCGGTTTTTCAGCAAATTACTTTATTTTTTTTATTTTTCTCATTATTAAAAAACCAAGGGTTGCCAATGACCATCGGTTTTTTCCGAGGGTCAGTATGACCCTCAATTTGTTTGGCGAGTTTTTTTAATTTTTTTTATTATTAAAAAATCGAGGGGAGCCAATTACCCTCGGTTTTTTCCGAGGGTAGAAGCGACCCTCGGTTTTTTTGGTGATTTTTTTTAATTTTTGGTTATTAAGAAACCGAGGGGATCCATGGACCTTCGGTTTTTCCGAGGGTCAAGTTCCCTCGGAAAGAATTCCCCTCGGAAATTCCTCGAAATTACATTCGTTAATTATGGCGGTAAATATTGGCACCTGATTTTTGAGGGAAAAATCGAGGGGTCTTGTTTTCTCTCGAAAAAAATCGAGGGTCTCACATTTTCCTCGGTTTTTCCCTCGTTGTTTTCCGAGGGGAAGAAAACCCTCGATTTTTCCCTCGAAAAATTGCAGTTTTTTTGTAGTGTCTCTATATCTTGTTATTTAATTCTTTTCATTTCTCTTTCTTACAAATACCCATTTATATCCAACGGGAATAACATTTTTTGGGGTTTGGTTTATAGGTCCAAACACTTTTCGTTTTTCCAAAGAATTCAATTAAGCCTGTATAGCTTCTTTCCAATTTGGCTAATCATTTCTATTTTGAAATTCTCCAACAAACTGTGGTTCAGGATCCTGATTTGATATCTCAAGAGCTATATAATAGGCGAATATATCATGCATGATGATATTTTTTTCTCTCCAATAATTTATAAGAGTATAAATAATTAATGGAGATCTCATTATTTTCGAACACTAATAGCTCTTCAGGAACTACATTAGTTTTATGTGGTTGATCAATTATTTTACTTTGTCCCTATCTTGAACTTTTCTCTTTTGGGGTACATAATATTTGGAACCAGCCGGTCGACCACGTTTTTGACGTATTTTAGATTCATTTGCTGATATTGTCTGTCCTACAGGGACATCAATTTTGGCTAGTGTATTTGCAGCTGGTATGAAAGATTGTATCACTTTTCTTGTATAAACAAAAGCATCAGGTAGTTGATTTGTAATTTTTTATTTTTTTATTTTTTATATATCAACATTCTTCCAAAATATTGAATTATCACATTAAATAAGAACAAGTATGAATATTCTTTCGAAATATTATACATTGTTGCTCTACTTCAGGAGAAACAACTTGATTTATTTTTTAATACATATGAAAAATAAAACAAGCCAAAATAATAATAATAATAATAATAATAATAATAATAATAATAATAATAATAAAATTTACCGGACTATTCACACCCGTCACGGGTTTGGATCCAGATTGACATCCCTATAAAATCTTTGAAATTTCGCCTAGATTACCAAATATTCAGATCCTTCTGGCCTCAACAGGTGTTTTTTCTTTCAAGTTAATTTGGTTGCTTGCACTCGATCTATCTATCTAATCTCCCCCCTTTTTCCTTTTTTTTTTTCTTTTTTCCAAATATTGTATTTGTTTATGTCATTGTATACTTGTTTTTAAATTGTAATTTATATTTCATGTTAGTTGGAACTTATTAACTTCAAACTTTATTTATTGAAATTATATATTATGTATTTTTTCGGTTGGGATGTAAAAAAAAATTAAATTAAAGAAATTAGAAATTGCTTATTCAAGAGCAATCATAGATCTCATAATATTATTCAAAAATACATAATATTGAATAAGAATAATTAGAGATGGTTGTGTTTTTTCAAGAATCACAACAAATCATCGTTTTAATAATCTTCTAGATTATTGGAAATTGTTAATTCATATGGCAGTAGAAACGAGTATAATATATATAAGATTTTTTGTTATCCACAAATATGATGTGGTACACATAATATATGTATATATCAAAACATATTAGACATATTGATCAAATAATATATCTTACAAATTAAACAAAGATGTACAAAAGACAACAAAAGAGACACAAAATAATATTATATATGATCAAACAATCTCTAATCGATATGAGTAAAAATATAGTGTGTAAGATCATTGATCTCGGAAAAAAAAAATTCTAGTTGGAATAATAAAACTAAAACTAGATCTACTAATCGCATGGCCAATTGATCATAGAGTCAAATAAAAAAAGAATTACTTGGCATATTTGTTATATACTCAACACAGTAAAAACTAATGAACGAGTTTACCGATTGGCATAATCTAAATAGATTAATTTAAATAGATCTACATACACAAGCAATCAGAAGATTGATAATATCTTGAGAAATATATTAGTAGAACAATCACTTGAGGAATTGGTAGAACAATATTGCTTTGGAATTGTGGAACAATAGCTTGAGGAATTGTTAGAACAATCGTGCTGATAACGTGTTGTGAAACTAGATAAAAGATAGAAGAGAATGATTAAAAGTCAATTTTATTATAAGGACTAAAATTCTTTTTATAGGTATAAGATTAAAAATTAGGGATAATAAAATTATTCATATAATATATAATTATAATAATTAACTAATTACAACACAAATCAAATTATTGTATCATTTTTCATTCTTGAAAAAATTCCGTCTTCATCTATCATGTAGAATTAATTATACTAAAAGACTCCGTCTTCATCTAGCATAAGTTTGTGTGAACTTGTTGCAGGAAGTGATTACAGTTGCTCAATGTTACCCAACTCCTAATGACCTTTTCTGTAATTCAATTATTTTTAAAGCTTTGCAGGCTCATAATGTTTGAGAATGGTTGTTTATCGCTATCTTTCTTTTTCTTAATTATGAAGTATTGAAATGTTTTACTTGCAGAAATATATTATCTTACGGATTGAATTTCCAAGTGTGCTTGATTAACATTTCAAGGGCTCATACCGATTGTAAGCTTGCATGTTCGAAACTATTGTAAATGCACATCTTGATTAATTTGCTTTCGTATTGGGAAGTACCTATATTTGGTAAAGCATTTGGTATAACTTATGTTGTTGACTCGAGCAGCTGTGGTATAACTTTTGTACATGCAATAAATTTACAATCGAACTCACGCAAAGATGAGTTTGACAAACGCCTTACTACTCAACTACCTTTCAGGCTTACACCACAGCAACCTAAGAATGCGGAAACTCAAAACGACGAAACGAAAAACAACAACAACGTTTACCCTACAGTTTAAGCCAAACCCTAAAACATGATGTCTAATCTAAGTCAAGTCCTAAGAAACTTGTCTTGCCCAATGTACAACACAGCACATCCATTGCTGAAATTAAATACCACATCAATAAACAAAAGTTGTTAATTTTATTTACGGCGAAAACACATGTAACCTTTTTTTACAGTGAAAATACGTACACTGCAAGAGTGGTAAAGAGAACGAGGAAAAACAGGGAGAGCGTATAGACGATTCTAGAATAAGGTTCTCTATTAGTTGCTAAAACCTCTTTAATCTTAAGTAGGTCAAGTATGAGATGATTATGAATGATAACTTAATTGCAAGAAAAAGGCTAGAAATTAAGGACCAAATGTACATAGAGAAAAATCTTTGTACCCACTACTGGCAACTTGAAACCTACATTTTGAGTGTTGCATGCACATGTTAGGCTTTGTTATAGTTCTTATTTGTTTTATATTTATGGGTATTTATCATCTTCTTATATTACTTATTAGGGAAAAAAACTTTTTGCCTTCTAAACTATTTCGATTTTTACAGTTTACCATACGAACTTTTTTTTTTACAAATCACCATCTGAACTATGCGCAAATTACATTTTACCCCCTATACCACTTTTTTTGTGGTTTTGTGATCAAAAACGGATGATGTGGCGCAATTGGGTTGTGCCACATCATCCGGTTTTGATTACAAAACCACAAAAAAATGGTGTAGGGAGTAAAATGCAATTCGCGCATCGTTCAAATGACGATTTGTTGAAAAAAAAAGTTCATATAGTAAATTGTAAAAATCAAAATAATATGGGGGCAAAAAATAATTACCCCTTATTATTATTATAAACACCACTTTGATTTTGCACTTTTAATTTAAAAGAACGAACAAGTTATCTCCATCCTTTTCTTCTTTTAATGGATATACTGTTATCTTGAAATATGATTAATCTAAACGCATAATTTTGGATTAATCAACTTCAGACATGCGCTAATGTGGAAGCATTATAGTGTCATACCTATTTTAATGTTAGTATATATATGTTAGTATAATAATATTTGTAATATAATATAATTATATTTCTTTACACTTTTTGTTATTTACCAAGAATTAATATATTCTTTCTAGTCAATATGACAAATAAATTCAATGTTTTCTCTAATAGAGCCCATGTAATTACGCTCAATATCATGATTGGTATTCCTTTCGTTTTTTAATAAGTGTAATATTTGATAAATATATTCTCAATCAATTAATCATATTTTCATTTAATTACTTTCATTCTTTCCCTTTAGTTATTCTATTACCATAAAATTGTTTATATTTCTTAAAATAAGCGAGGATAAAACTGAAATAAAATGGTAAAAAATTATAAAACGACACTTAATTTGTAATAAAATTGAATCTTTAAACGAGACTTATTTTAAAACGGAGGGAGTATAACATTAATATCACGTATTTTTATCTAAGGAATATATTGATTTATTACTAAATATCCCACCAATGAGTTTGACCAAAAAAATATATCCTTTTGATAAAATAAAAATAAAAATAATTATGATTCCAATAGTTTGCATTTTTCCATCTAAATATTTTGTCAATATATACATACATACACACACACATATATATATAATTAATTATGTAATATTAAAATATAAGTTTTTCACAAAATTTAAAGTTAACTTTATTTGCTCACATATTTTCATTTAATATCCCATACTAGAATTCCATAACATTTTTCCAAAATTAATGCATCTACAATATAATTGCATATTCTAAAATATGTAACTATTTACTATTTAGAATACCTTTCTTAATAATTACTTTTTTCTATTTTTTTAAATAAAAAACATTATAGAATTTAACTACTGTTTTCACACAATGATCTACTCGAGTTTTTATTCACAATGATTTATACAATATACACTTTTATATATATAAGAATTTAATACTTTTCTTTTTTTGTCAAACAGAATGAACATTAAAATTTATTTGATATAAATTAATCAACAATTTTAATTGCCAATGAAGTGAGTAATCTAATCAAAATTATCTTATCAAATTCAGATTTTTGGTAATTAATTAAATTTACTTCTTTATTGATTAAATATAATTACGTAGTCAAAGTTTACATAATTATTGATTAATATTTACATATTAAGTGTGTGGCTAACTGTGTAACCTTCTTTTTATGGACTTTTCATTTTGGGGAAAAAGAAAAATCTTTTACTATTTATAATTGGTTCTCTATATATATAGACGTGCATTAAATAATATACATTATTATTATGTAAGAACATATTTTACAAAGATGCCATTAGCACCATGCAATTAGAAAAACAATCATTAATTTCAAGAACTAATATTCAACCATCCATTTCCATTTGAATCCGCTACATATATTCTATATATTTTATTTCCTTCTAACCATTTATTAATTGATGAATGTACCATTAGTGATTTAAAAATTTGAAAAATATTTATCCTAAAAAGAAGAATATTTAACATATATATTGCAAGTCAACAATTATTAATTCAATTTCCCTCATACCATGCATTTATGAATGTGCCGTTAGTGATTCCTTTGAAATAATGAAAAAACAAACAAAAAAAAAAGCTGGTCTCAATCAAAATTGGCTCTCCTTATTTCCTATATATAAATGTAACACAAACCCATCATCATTAACAATCCAAAATGAAGACGAGCTTCAATAAAAACCTGTTTATTACATCACTGGCACTTATTATTACAATGCTAAACCCATCATCCCAACAAACAAATGACGAAACCCTAATAAAAGTAGTAATCAAGAACGATATCCCCGCCCAAACGATCAAAATCCACTGCTACTCCTACATGAAAGTTGATCTTGGCGTTCACGAACTCTCTTACGGCGCGAATTTCACTTTTGAGTTCCGTACGATTATACCACCGGTTACGAAATATGGCTGTGAGTTTATAACCTCGTATGGTTATGGAAATTACGAGGTTTTTAGCAACTATTTGGAGGCATACGAGTGTCACGAGTACTGTTTATGGTCCGTACAGGCGGGCGGACCGTGCCTGCAAACATTTGATAAGGGAGAAGTAGATTGCAAATCCTGGAAATAGGGGTTAAAAGATGAGCAAAGGAAAGGACCATGTTGTTATTCTAGTTGAGAACTTTTTTTTTTGGTTCCATATATTTGTTTATTATCAAGTAGTTACAAAAGTCACCCTTGAATTAGGGTATCAATTTGTAAGAGAGAGAAAAGAGTTAATTAGAAATTTGCAATTTTGAAATATTACTGGATTGTTGCGTAATTAGGGTAAATATTAGGGTGGTTTATGTATAACTAACCCATTATAAGAATCCAAACTCCATAATATCAACTCAAACTCGATTTTGATTGGCGTAAAAATTCCGGAACTATGAGATGATTTTTGGGGGGAAAAAAAAAAGAAAATAAATCTTCCATTTTTCTACCACATCCTATTTTGACACCAAGAAATGAGGTTTTTCTAGAACTAGAAATGCGTTGTCACAAATTCATTTGTTTTTCATTAATAAAAATTTTGGTTTATATCAAAATCAAATTAGATGTTGTGGGAGACCCTAGATCATATAGGGTTAGGGTCTTTCGCCGGAAAAAGGTAGTGTGATAAGAAAAATAAAACAAAAAATATGGATCACTACCACGAAATCCGACGACTATTCTCGACTGCCATCGATTCCAGACATCCTTTTCCTCTAGTGCAAGCCTTCGAATCAATCTCCATCTCTGCAACGCCGCCCACGGTCTCGCTGTTTGCCCAAGCTCGTCACTCCAGATCTAAGCCCGAATATAATTATATGCTTGTCAACTTATAAAATAATTGAATTCGAGAAAATTAATACAAATCTCTCGTTGAATTTCTTTCTTTTTTATTTTTGAAATTTAAAATTGATTGAAATGGGTAAACCTCGCTAATCTCTTAATAAATTGAAAATCTCTCTCTCTCTCTCTACTTTTTTCACATATGCACTCCCAACAACTCTTTTCTTTCATGATGAGCTGTTGGCATTAGGCATTAGGCTCTTTACGTCGTAGAGGGGATTAGATTTAGGTAAAATAAAATTGATTTAGGTATGGTATGGAAACCATGACACATGGAGTTATCCAATATGAATAAAAATATCATTCAACAAAAAATAAGACTGGTTTTTGTAATTTCCCAAAAAAAAGTAGTGTAGTTAGGGATGAATATTTTTGGCTCAAAAAATGTAACTCGATCGAATTGGCCTGAAGTGACTGATTAACAATATTCATACATAAAAAAAAATTCTTCATTATTGAAACTCATGTTTCGACCAAGTACAAATGTAAATTCATTCATAAGTGAGTGCGGGCTCTTTTTTGCATTTCTAATTTTTTTGAAGTATTATACTAAATTATGTTTTCATTCATGTTGTTGAACATTTCATGTTTAAAACAGTTTTAATGACTTTGACTATTAGCATTGAACTTAAAGAACTTATTCAATTAATTTGGTCATAAACTATATTAGTTAAAACCTGGGACTTAATTTTTATTTTCTAATTTAAATAATACTTATTTTCACAAGTTAAAGATTTTTTTTTTAATGTTACTAGTTGGTCTTAATTTACTAAAATTAGAAATTTGAGAGGCAAACAAAATGGGATTTATACATATCGAGTTTTTTTTATTTTTTTTTTAAATTTGTCAGCGGAATAAAATCATTTCTAAAAAGACCAAGAAAGTTACACCAAGCGAATAATCTTATCCGTCGCTACCATTTGGATCAAACTTGATTTTACTTTTTACCACTTCAGTTCGATAATATATAGTACATCATATGAAGATTGAAGGAATGATAATTTCATTAATCTTAAGAAATGTATTTATACAATACTTATACATAAGATAAAGGAAGGACTATTACAATCAATTGACCACGAGGGAAGGTGTTTTTGACGTCCAACTTACAAAGAGACCACCCACGAGACACAACCAGATTGAGAATGACATGAATGGTTGTCGGTTTTACCACCGCGCTAAATGTGTCGAAGTAATCGGGGAGCAAACATGGAAGTAGTGGAAGATGAGATGTTGAGGAAAGGTAAAAACATGTTCATGGAAGGTGACATGATGTGAGACAAAGATCTTGGAGTGTCCGAGAGAGTAGCAAATGTACACACTCTTTGAGAAAGAGTAATCAAGAAAGACGCATGATTGAGATCGAGGTTCGAGCTTGTGAGAGGTATATGGATGAAGCCATAGGAAGCACTGACACCCAGAAATGCAAAGTCGATGTAGGGGTGGAGGTTTGTGAAAGAGCTTTTCATATGAGGAGAGGTAGGCAAGATTAACCTGTTGAGAATTTTATTTTTGTCAATTATTTCTTATATTTCTTTTATAGTCATTTGCCTTTCTTGGGCTCAAAATATATTAGAACATTAGATTTTTTTTTATAGATTGTGTTTAGAATTTTATTTACAGAAAATATATTTTAAAACAGTCAATCTAGAACGAATCAGAAAAATACGTTCTAAAATATAAGTCGGTGTTATTTTTGGTATATCAAATATACTAGAACGCCTTTTTTAACCGCGTTCTGGTATATTCGATATACCAGAATCACTTAAAAAGGCGTTTTGGTGTATTCGATATACCAGAACGCCTTTTTAAGGGCGTTCTGGTATATTGGTAAAAAAAATTAAAAAAGATTTTCTAAAATGTAATGAAAATTTAATTCTGTTCAGAACGCCTTACAATTTTGGCCAAAAAAAGTTGACTTTGAGCAATTTTGACAAATTCAATTCTGATAATGTATAAAAAAAAAGTTTTTTATTTAGAATTAGAAATTTATTTTAAGAATCTAACGTTACTTAAAATATAATATTTACAAAGATGAAAAGTATATTATAAGATTTAATATTTTTTTTAAATATGCCAAAAAAGTATTATTAAATTATAAATTAAAATAAAACTTGAAAATATATATTTTTAAATATTTATAAAATCAAAACAAAATGAAAAAATACCTATAAAAAATCTGATTTTATTTTATATTTTAAAATATTTTTTAATATTTATAATAATTTTAGTATTATAAAATATTTTCTAAATTTATCTTAAAATATTCTCTTTCATATGTAAATCGGTTTCTTATATAATTAAACTATTTTCTAGATTTCTTTAATTATGTATTTTAATATAATAATTTACATATTAAAAAATATATTCTTAATAAATATTTTTCATATTTAGTACTTATTGTTTTCACGTACTTTAAATAATTTCAAATTTATTTACACAGAATATTTTTGTTTATTATTAAATAATATTTTTTAATATTTAAAATAGTTTTAGATTTTAAAATATTTTAGTATTTTTTTGTAATCTTACCTCTTATATATTATATTTATTATATTATATCACCCCTATATATTAATGCAAAATCCTCCTAACCTATGTGTCTGCTTCGTATGCTTCGTTTGACAAATAAAAAATTATGGTACTTCGTTTGTTTATCTGTCATCCGAGCCTAATATTTACCTAATTTAATACTTTTCTTTTTATTGTATCTTACCTAATTTATTTCTTCTTTATATATTCTTTCTTATTCAATACTTTCTTTTGATTCTTCTAATATACAAATAGAAATAAATCATATATAATTAGTAGATAAGATCTAAATTAGTTGTTTTAATTAAAAAGAAAACTACATATGAAGTTATTTTACTTAGAAAAACTTTATTATGAAAATAATTAGATAAGTATTATTGATAATATAATTTAAAATAATTTTATTTTTGAAGTTTCAAATATTTTATATAGGTAAAATATGAGTTACTTACAATAATCTAATTATGTAACTAAATATTAGTAATGTACTCAATCTAAATATAAAAATATTAAATTATATACTAATAATTAATAAATATTGATTAGGTACCGGTACAATGCGACACGGGTTGAAAGTATGATATATCAAAATATGTAACTAATAATTATTAACAAATTTATTCTAAATATTAATATATAAAATAGTAYTAATAATAATAATTAATAAAGTAGATATTAGACACGGTTATAGAATGTGACGCCTTTTGAATTTTGTAAGTATGTAACTAAGATTRAATAAATTTAATTTAAATATCAAATACAAAATTATTTAATATTTATAACTATAATTAATAAATAAATTAGACATGTATAGGGTACTGGTTGGGAATAATTATTTTAATTTTTTATTTTAGATCTAAAATTTATTAATTATCATAAATATTTTTTTATATTTATTTTTGATAAGTTCCCTGTAATACACGGGTGTTAAAAAAGTATATATCATTACAAAATACTTCTAATCTATGTGTCTAATTCGTATGTTTCGCTTTGATAATAAAAAATATTGGTGCTTCGTTTGCTTATGTGTCATCTGAGCCTAATATATACCTAATTTAATATTTTTCTTTTACTATATATTGCCTAATTTAATATTTTCTTTTTATTATATTTAGCCTAACTTAATAGTTTTTTTTTTATTATATTTTGTCTAATTCAATAAATTTTTTTATACTCCTAATATATAAAAATATAAATAAGTCATATATAATTAGTAGAAAAAAATCTTGATTAATTATTTTAATTAAAATACAAATTACATATGAAATAATTTTAATTAAAAAAATCTTATACATGAAAAATAATTATATAATAAAAGTTGAAATAATTTAATTTTGAAATTTTAAATATTCTGTATAGGTAAATTATGATATATTTGCAATAATTGGAGTATGTAACTAAATATTAGTAATAAACTCAATCTAGATATAAGTAAATAAAATTATATAATAATTAATTAATATTTATTAAACAATGACACAATGCGAAAAGGCTTGAGAATATGACACATTTTGAATTCTTCAAAGTATGTAACTATAATTACTAACAAAATTAATTTAAACATAAAAATATAAAATGAGTTAATAATAATTAATTAATATAGATTAGAGACGATTTGAAAATGTGACATCTTTTGAATTTTTATAAGTATGCACAAATAATTATTAATGAACTTAACCTGAACATTAAAATATAATATTAATCAATAAGTATAATAATTAAGAAACTGAACAGGGCACGGGTTGAGATACACATCCTTTAAATTCTGATTTTTAAATTTAAAACTTTATAATTTTTACAAAAATTTTTATATTTAGTTTTTTATAAATTATGTGTAATACACGGGTTTTAAACTAGTCTCCCCTATATATTAATGCAAAATCCTCCTATCCTTTCTTACGCTTCGTTAGCTTTGGAAGAAATTATGGTGCTTCGGGCATCCGAACCTAATATTTACCTAATTTAATATTTTCCTTTTATTAAGTTTTACCTAATTTAATATTTCTTGATATTATAATTTGTCCAATTTAATATTTCCTTTTATTACATATTACCTAATTTAATTCTTTAAATATATTTCGCCTAATTCAATATCTTTTTTTTATTCTACTAATATAAAATATAAATATATTATAGAAATTAGAAAAAAAATCTATAAAAGTTGAATTAATTTTTATTTATAATAAATTTAAAATAATGTTATTTTAATTTTAACTATTTATTTAATAAAATACGAGTTATATAAAACTATTACAAAAGAGAATTAAATATTAGAAAAATAAATTTAATTTTTTTTAATCTAATCCTAATATAATAAACAGAAAATAACATTAAAAATGTATAAGATAAGCTATTTTTACGCCAAAATAAAAAAGGAAAAACAAAAGGATCAAATAAATAATAATAAATTATTACGCATGGAAAAATAAATATTAAATATATTATAAGCTTTTTTATCTAATCCCAATATAATGTATTGATACACATATTATATATCTATACGAACAAATTAGTGTTTAACGAAAAAAAGAAAGAAAAAAAAGAAACTAAAAACAATAAAAAAAAATATATATATATACTACAAGCTAGATGCACGATATTTTTTCAATAGAATTATCAGTGTCATATAGATTTTAATTTTTTATATTACATATTCACATGTGACACGCGGATTTTGTATGTTTTACATTTTTTTCAAACTCAATTTTCTACTAGTTTCCCCGTCAAGTGTAAGGTGTTTTGATATATTTACAACTAATTTAATGACTAACTGTAAAAACAAAAAAACTTGAAAATTCTTTATTGTAACAATTAGTTTTACCAGAATTAGAACAAACAATGTTATGATTTGTGTGTAAAAATTATTTATTGTTAAAAATAATCTTCCCGTAAATAGAATAAATAATGTTACGATTTGTATTTACCATTTTCAATATTATTATTTTTTTAATAAAAATGTCTCCTTTTTAAATCTCGCATAATATACGAGTTATATTTTTCCTTATTCAATATTTTACTTTAATTCTTTTGATATAAAAATATAATTAAGTCATATATAATTAGTAGATAAGATATGAATTAGTTATTTCAATTAAAAGACAAATTACATATAAAATAATTTTAATTAAAAAAATACTTTATTTACTTAGGAGTTGTATGCAGGCACAAGAGTTATCTGCTAACTCAACCTCTCTTAACAGAATAATTAAATAAGATTTATTGATAATAGAATTCAAAATAATTTATTTTGGGAGATCCAAATATTCTATAAAGGTAAAAGATGAGTTATTTATAATAATCTAAGTATGTAACTAAATATTAGTAATGTATTCAATCTAAACATAAAAATATTAAATTATATACTAATAACTAATAAACATTGATTAGACACAAATACAATGCGACACAGGTTGAGAGTATGACATCTTTTGAATATTTTAAAGTGTGTGACTAATAATTATTAACGAACTTATTCTAAACATTAATAACTAAAATGACTTAATAATAATAATAATTAATTAATTAGATATTAGACAAGGGGTTTAGAATGTAATGCCTTTTGAATTTTTTGTAAGTATGTAATTAAAATTACTAATTAATTTAATTTGAACATCAAATACAAAATTATTTAATATTTATAATAATTATTAATAGATTATACATGTTCAAGGCACGGGTTGAGAATACATTATTTTAATTTTTTAATTTAGATTTAAAATTCAATAATTATTACAAATATTTTTTATATTTATCTTTTGATAAGTCCCGTGTAATACACTTGTGTTAAATAAATATATATTAATGCAAAACCTCTTAATATATGTGTCAGTTTTGTATGTTTCGTTTGGATAATAAAAAAATTTGGTGCTTGGGTTGCTTATGTGTCATCCGAGCCTAATATATACATAATTTGATATTTTTTTTATTTTATTCTTCCTAATTTAATATATTTCTCTTATTATATTTAGCTCAAATTAATAGTTTTCTTTTATATATTTTGTCTAATTCAATAATTTTCTTTTATACTCATAATATAAAAATATAAATAAGTCATATATAATTACTATAAAAATATAAATTAATTATTTAATTAAAATACACATTACATATGAATTAGTTTTAATTACAAAAAAAAAATTATTTATGAAAACAATTAAATAAATCTTATTTATAATAAACATTGAAATAATTTATTTTTGAAATTTTAAATATTCTGTAAAGGTGATAAATTTGCAATAATTGGAGTATGTAACTAAATATTAGTTATGAGTCCAATCTAAATATTAAAAAATAAAATTATATAATAATAATTAATTAATATTTATTAGACACTGGCACAATGCGAGAAGACTTAAGAGTATGCCACATTTTGGAATTTTCAAAGTATGTAACTATAATTATTAACAAAATCAATTTAAACATAAAAATATAAAATGAGTTAATAATAATAATAATAATTAATATAGAATAGAGACGTGTTGAATTGAATTTTTTATAAATATGTGAATATAATCAATAAATATTTTTCTAAATATAAAAATATAATATTAATTAATAATTATAATAATTAATAAATTAAACAGGGTATAGTTGAGGCATCCTTTCAATTTTTTATTTTAAATTTAAAACTTTATAATATTCACAAATATTTTTTATATTTAATTTTTTATAAATCCTGTGTAATACACGGGTGTTAAGAAAATAATGAGTTTGGGTCACTTGTTCTCTGGCTGACAAGTGACAACTTCCTTGTTTTTTCTTAATTTTTTTTTATTATTTGTTGTTGTGTTACAGCTTCTTTAACTTTCTTTAATTTTTTATTATTCTTTGGTGCTGAGAGTCACACCGGGCTTCTTTTTATCATTTAGGATTTCTTGTACACCCCACAGCCCCCATCGCTGCTCTCGTTTTCCCTCTTCTTTTGCTTTCCTTCTGGAAATGCATTGGGCAAAACCCTACCCTAGAAGTACTGCTCACCTCTCACTGAGAAAAAAAGCGGTGTCCTCTCTCTCCCTCCCACACCAGATCCAACCCACTGCCTCTGCCTGCTCGTAATCGGGTGCAATCTCGATTAGTCGATCTCTCCCCCTCCTCTGTATATTCTGGATGGAGAGTTCTTTCGAAGGCGGATCTTGATCGTTAGGTCACGGATGTTCGTGTCCTTCCTCACGCCTCCGAAGGTTTTTGGAGTTGTTGATATGGCAGGCTTGAGGTTCTTGGCATCTCTTTTTCAGTTTTCTTGTTTACATAATTCGGAATATATCTTAACAAACTCATCCCCTCTTCTTCACAGATTCATGAATTCGCTAAGAGTCTTTTTGTTTGAGGTATATTTTCCACTTTTTTACCTTTCAAATTTTTATGGGTTACTTGCATCTCTTTTTTGATTTTTTTTAATTACTTTTTTTTGGAATCTTGAGAGCCCTTTTGTTGTGTATCTCCTTTTGGAAGTACTTTTTCTTGCTAACTTTATTTGGATCATGCGTGATTCTCGTGTTTATATATATATATATATGCAAAGATACATGATAATTCTGAATTTGTTTAATTTTTTCTTGGGAGGGCTGAGCTCGAGTCAGTTTCTGGCTACATAAGCTATGGCTCGGTTCTAGCCACAGAGCCCACCATGGCTGAGGACCCGGTTATCAGGATGGGTTCGTCTCCAGGCCGACAATTGCAGCACCAGTGTGAAGTATGTTTCAGTCCAACCACAACGCGTTGCAAGCAGTGTAAAGCTATTTGTTACTGTTAATTCTTGATTGATCACCCCTGTTTTAGGAATTTTTATTGATCTTTAGGTTTAAACTTGCATACATTTTAACTTAATTGGCAGGTTTTGATTAGGTACTCGCGAGGTACACCATGGACACATGTTTGTTTATTTATTTGTTTTTTTGATATTTTTCTAATTTTCTAATTTCTTTGATTGTTAGTACGTCATGCGAAATGGTCGTCTAGTATGTAGGCTTGTTAGCTATGCCGGAGCTTGTGTAGTGGCTTGTGTAATTAAGGGATTTATCATAACTGTGTATATACTAGGGAGAAAGAAAGAGACTGGAGTTAAAACACTTGCAATAAATATCTTGAAGTGGGATGTTAGCTGACTTTATGAATGAAATTTGATCACGGTTTTGTTTCCGCAATAGATGTACCTGTCAATATTGGCACGTGTAATGTAGAAAGCACAAAGTGCAAGGATGGATTGAGAACTTTTGGGCCCTAGTGCAAAGTGCGAACTTACGGATGATTAATGAAAGCATAATTGTTTATATTATGAGCCCACATTTGAGAATTGATTGTGGAATAAGTATCTGATTGCAGTAATTTATATTATAGTTCATATATACCCATTTGTTTTGTTAGTGTCTGTTTGGTATATGTTACCAGATTTACTATGGATTGTAACCGTATATTTCCTGTTTTGTAAGCCTCCTTGCCCGTGGAGAGTGCTGCACATTTAGCAATGCTGAATATATGAAATCAGGGTTAGATGAATTAGAAGTTTGGTGCGGACATGCACAAGAGGTATATTATTGTTTTATGCTGGTGAAATAATTATTATACATGCCTCTGTATTGGTAAAGCACATTTGGCGTACGTTTATGATCACCTTTTGGTCGGTCCTCACTCCATTGCTGAGTAGTCAGCGTGCAATTTGCAGATTATATAATTAAGCAATTACTGTCTTTTACAGTTTGTGGGCCCATCTTGGGATGAATTGAAACATGTATGGCAGGTTGTAAGATTTTTGGTACGTTCTCGTGTTTTTTCCTGAAATATTTTTACTCTTTTTAATCTTGAAACTAAGGGGGTGCTTGGTAAAAATAGGGTAATGAAGGTAACATACAAATCACATGAAAACAGAGCTAGACTTCAATTCTAATCTTTATCTTATAATGCAGATGATACCCAGGATCCAGCAGAAGATGAACAACAGTTGGGATGAGTAAAGGACTGGATCAACTCATATCACGTTGATACCGTTGAGTTCAATGGCGTCCTCTCAAATTTCCCCAACATATCAGTGGTAAAGATTCTTTACCTGACTCAGATGGTTGTTCTTAAGAAGTCAAAAAGATACTTTAGCTAAAATTTTCCTGATTCAATTTGTTCTTCTTCTTCTTGTCAAAATGGACAATTTTTTTGTGAAGATTTTACATAATACTCGCTGAATTATCACTTTTCCAACCATGATTTGTATATCTAATTATAATTTTATTAAAACAAAAAACATTCCATTAACTACACATCTTTATACATTTGAATCACAATTACATTCCATTAATTTTCTTCTTTTTTTTTGTAACTATAAGAAACTTCTGGTCAAAGTAATTTTGTAATTATCATTATTTTTCATAATTGGAACAACTTCAATAGTTTTGGATACTTGTTATCTTATATTATCTCCTTAAATTCTCATCATGCAGAAAATTAACGCGAACAACACAACTTTGTTTTTAGTTTGTTTTTTATATATCAGTGTAGTACATTGTTGCATATGATTTGACTTGTTATTTTTGTTTGGTTAATACTGCTGAGATTGAGCTTGACAAGGTTATGATAACAAGGTTATTTTCATTGATGATTTATTCCATTGATGATAGTCATGTAGTACTTTATTATTTCAATTTATTTCCGGTTTTCCATTGATCTGTTGGCACTCAACATGGAACTACCTTATTCGAACGATGAAATCGATGATGTACGTAGACGTTGGGCGGAGTGTTTATTAGAGGTCATTGCTTGATCTTGATATAGGTTGTGCAATAATTTTGGAGTGTAAGAAACAAACTATTTGTGGATAACTTGAATGATAGTAGAATAGGTACTCGTCTTTTGGTGATTTTTATTCTAACATTTGGTGATAGTGTATTTGGCTACTTGTGATGTTCGTATTGAAATCTTTTGGTGATTGTCTATTATATTGGTGATTAATGGATGATTTTTGGATTATATAAATAACATTATTTTGTGAAATATTTGTGATTTAAATAGGTATTTCTAATTGTGATTATTATAGGATGAATAGATCTGGAAAATAAAACCTGGAATTCTAAAACTGTCAAATCTAGGACGTCTTTCTAAAAGGCGTTCTAGAAAATGCATATTTCTAGAACGTCTTTTTTGGAAAAGACATTCTGGAAAATGTATATTCTAGAACGTCTTATCGTAAAGGCGTTCTAGAAAATATATATTCCAGAACGTATTTCTCAAAGGCGTTCTAGAAAATATATATTCTAGACCGAATTTCTCGGAAGGCGTTCTGGATAATGTATATTCTAGAACGTTATTTCGAAAAGACGTTCTGGAAAATGTATATTCTAGAACGTCTTTTCTATAACCGTTCTAGAATATTATTTTCTAAAACAGATTAACCGTAGAAACTGTTTTCTAGAACGGGTAAATTATTTTTCTAGAACGTCTCAAATAACCGTTCTAAAATATCGGATAATTTTAGAACTCCTCGGAAAGTTGTTCTGGAAAATAAGATATTCTAGAATAGCTCTAGTCAGAACGTTTGGGCAGGGCGATCTAGAATAACTGAATTAGTTTACTTGTTTAACAAGATTAAGATTATTGTCTATTTAAGATAGGAAGAAGCCAAGAGAATGACACAATTTTTTAGACATCTTTTACACGAGAAGGACGACTTGAACGCAGCAAGGAGGACGCACGAGCAAAAGAACACAAGGACGAGAAAGACTTGAGGCCACGATTCAAAACACATACATCTTTGAAGTTGCGTAACTAACGGAGAAGATCATCACAAGCGTGGCCGAAAGTATTTTAGTATCAAGTGTTGATGCTAATGTTTTATATAATAATTTATACCTTTGTATTTGATCTTGAATGATTTAAAGTAATCTATAGTTTTAGGGTTTGTATACCCAGTTCGTAAGCACGTTTGCTTACGAACGAAATTTAAGTTGTTGTGTACTTTATTTTTATTCTTATTTTGTTGCTTATATTTTATATGAAGTGTTTGATGTTAATTCATGTGTTTTAACACTAGACTTAACATCTATTTACTGATATTTATTCAAACATCCATAAACCTACGAATTTATGATTGGCATCTAGAGCTGGTTACTTGTCGTACTAAGTATACTGATCCTTATTTCATAGGTGATATGGATGCTCAAGAGTGTGGACGAGTGTGGAGAATCATACGGGTTGGATGGGAAAAACCACGCATTGTTGACGATGATGGTGATGGTGATTTCATCATCAAAGAAGAAGAAGAGTGGACGACTGATGAACTAACCATATTTGTTTGCGAAAATATCATATTCCAAGAGTCCATGGGTTAGTTTCTTTGTTGTATCCTACCGACAGATTGGAAAAAGAACAACTGCATCCTTGACTGTTGATGCATCCGCCACTTATTTGTAAATGAGATTGTCGACAGGTTTTGCTTAACATAGAAGTCTGTATTTTTTTAGGCAAGAGAATGTAATGATATGATATAATTGAAAATGACACTAATGTAAGCTAACCAAGTTTTAATAACGTACCAAACACTGTGCATGAACTATCACTGCCTTGTCATCCAAATTACTTATTTTCAACAAATAATATAATGAGTGAACATTAAGAATATTTTGTTAATGATAATGTACATAACAAAAAATTCATTATTGGATTAAATAGATTAAGACCTTTTTTTAACTTACATAATTACTGATGTATTTACATCTAAATATATCCAAGATATTATACATAGTCACTAGGATGTGATTTTCCTTGTTATAGAAAATTGTCTCCCCGTTTGTAAATAATAATAATAATAATAATAATAATAATAATAATAATAATAATAAAATCCCAAACGAGTATGAAATAGTAACATATAGTATTAAACTGTGACACAAAGTGAGAAATCTTACAGTATCCATTTCTGACCCAATAGTATAAATTTTTTCAAACATTCTGGGGGCAAGTCTCATCCACAATTTGTCGGTGATTGTCTATCTACTTTTTCGAGGAATTTGATTTGACCAGCATTGTATTCCCAACCCACTATTCGGTTGCAATCGATAACCTATTCTTGCATCTTTGATTTCTTTCTCCCTCCCCCATAATCATAATCCTTGCTTTCAATCAGCTTCCTTTTTTTTGTTTTAATTTCTGGTACATTGCATTATGTTTTCAGCACCTTCAAAGTTATTTTTTCGCCTCAAAATGAGCTCGGGTGATTGCATGTATCCTCAACCTAAATTGCGATTAAATCAGCATTAAGATCCAGAATGATTTCAATTTTCTTAATCTGCTCTTTTTTAAGAAACTTGATTTCTTGTTCAAGAGCAGCAATTTTCGTTGTTGCTTCATTTAGTTCTCTTGACCTGAGTTCTTCTAAGTTCCTCAGCCTATCGATAACCTCATTGTATGTCAACAGTTCCCCATTCACAATTTATAAATCAACACCCTCAACCTGAATTGCAAATAATTCACCATTAAAACTCACAATTATTTCATCTTTCTTGATCTGCTCAACCTCCAACACTCTAATCTTGTCCTCTAAATTTTGGTTTTCTTACTCGAGACTTGTGTATTGAGCTTCGATAGCATTGTGTTACAGCAGAAGATCTTCATACAATTTTTGCGCAGTCACTAGCTCTTCATCCATTTGAAGCCTTTCCTCTTGAAGCTATTCATTTTTGTCCAACAATTCTTGAGTTCCCTCAACTCTTCCCCTCTCAATTGATGGCACTCTAGTTTTTTGTCGGAGTTTCAACTTCAACTTAATTGGTTTTTCATTGACAACAGTCCTCAAATTCTTGCACATGTCCGCTTCATTAATTATGGGTGTTAGAGCATTGTCGATCACCTGTAATTCAGTATTACGACATGTTAAATTCTTTACTCAGTGTCACTGTTTCCTACTACATGTGTTAAATTCCTTACTTTATCATGTGTTCCTACTACATATTCAAATCAAAAAAAGTATTTTAATTACTTACTCTATGTCATTGTTACTAACTTTATGCCAAACTATTTTCATATTATAAAGCCAAGGCAAAAATATTGTAACAACTTTTGAAAATTTATTTACCTTGTCATTCGACAAGTTTAGCAAATTGTTCTTGTTCACTTTTCTCCACACAGGAGGCAGATGCCATTTCATAACTTTTGGTATGCGGTCACCTTCTCTCAGGGTAGCTATTCTTGCATGCTCGCAAAGCCAATTCTCCAATGTTTTATTTTTTTCCAAACAGATTCCATATAAGTTAAAAAAGAAATTGAAGAAATGATATTAGTTATAACTGGTGGTAAATATCTTACCAAAAAAATGTAGTACATCCTAGAATTTTTTATGGCTGATCATACTTCTCAACCATGGACTAAACCAGAGTACTGGGTATAGCCTCACACTAGTCATATGTCTTTATCTCGTCAATAGTTTCAACGTACTGAACCCACCCCCATGATATTGAAGTCCTAGATGTACAGAAAAATTGTGAACAAATGATTATCAAACACAATATTTTTACAGTGTCTTCAACTGCAACATCGCCTTCAGTATTTAGGACTAACACCAGTCTAGATTTAAGTAGCTTCACAGTCAGCTCCTTCTCCTCCACACCTAAAAAAAAGATCGGCAATCAATCAATAGCAATTTCTTACTACATAGCAATTAGCAATTAACAGAAGATCATATATATATATATATATATATATATATATATATATATATATATATATATATATATATATATATATACATATATCAGATTTCATACACTAATTTGAAGAAAATATCAGAAAACGTAATCACAATTTCTTATTGAATCAAAAATCAAAATACGAAGGTGTATCACATATTAATTTAAAGAAAATCTCAGAAAATGTAATCACAATTTCTTACTGAATCGTAAAATCAAAACACGAAGGTGTTTCACACATTAAATCGAAGAAATTCCTCAGAAAATCTAGTCGCGATATCTTATTGAATCGGAAAATCAAAACACGAAGGTATTTCACATACTAATTTCTAGAAAGTCTAAAAAATATAATCACGATTTCCTACTGAATCGGAAAATTAAAATACGAAGTTATTTCACACAATAATTTCAAGAAATTCTCAAAAAACCTAATCGTGATTTCTTACTAAATCTGAAAAACAATATACGAAGGTATTTCACACAATAATTTCTAGAAATTCTTAGAAAACCTAATTGCGATTTCTTACTTAATTGGAAAATCAAAACACTTATCGTGATTTTGGATTCTTCTTCTTCTTCTTCTTCGAATATGAACTGTTCTTCTTCTCTTAAAATTTCTTCAATTGTACGTCAATTTGATCAGTTTCTACTAGATCTTGCGTCTTTTATATTTATTTATTTCGTCATCGCTTTTCCCATTTATTTCTTTTTCATTATTTGATTTCTTGAGATTTTTACGCGAGAATTTTTGAAACAAAATGAAAGAATTTTTTGCTACAAGATGGATGAGGTTGGTTTGGGATTTGGACGGAAATATTTTCAATTCCGCAGCGCATTTGGAATTTTTATTATTATTGTTTTGTTGATTATAAATTTTTACCCGCTCCATCACATCACCAACCGAGAAGGCTCAAAACTCAACATCTAACCCGCGGAGGAGATGCTCAGTGAAAACTATCAGTCCTTGGTTGACAGTCCCGATGATCCCGATGTAACTAATTGTTCTCTGACCTCCTCAGTCGATTGAATTGAATATTCTTCGCAATTTATATATTACTTTTTTTTTTCTTTATTAGGTTTGGAAGAAGAGGGCTTATCTGGTTAGAGATTCTTCTATTATCGACTATCAGGATGAATCAGAGGAAGAATTGAAACGTGTTGAGGAATTTGCTGAACAACATCCCAATAATTATTTATTCTGGTTAGCTGGTTTTTTATTTTATTGTTTAGGCATTTTTAATTTGTCAAGCTCGGTAAAGCAGTTTCACTGGTTGAGGTTCTATAAAATAAATGCAATTTTGTATGACAGGGATTATAGGCGGTGGATTGTTGAGAAGATTGGATCCGAAGCTTCAAGAAATGAACTTGAATTTACCAAGAAAATATTATCATCCAAGGGCACACATAACTATCAAGTCTGGTCCCATAGACAGGTTGTTATCTTGTATTCTGAGGAAGGCGTTTTGTGTAGAGTCGTGTCCTCACTGCATTTTCTTTTTTCTCCATGCAGTGGGTTCTTAAAAAATTTGGTAATCGCTTGTGGCTGGATGAGCTTCAGTATTGCCACGAAATCCTCGAGAAAGACAAATTTAATGTCTGGGCGTGGGATCAGGTATATTTTACGACCTATCAATTTTATGTTTTTTTTAAGGATTTTATGATAATATCTTATTATTCTTGTTACTTGTATGCAGATATGCAACGCAATAAAACTGGACCCCCGCATAAAGAATGTGCGGAGGGATAAAGAAGCCACTTTTGCTTAAAAAGCCATTTGTGCTCAGCCCGGGAACGAAGGCCCTTGGATATACCTTAAGTTCCTCTACGCGGACGACAAGAAGAGGCTTTATACAGATCCCGATTTAGAATGCATTTATGTGGATGTTTTAGCCGAGGCAGCGTTTCGTTTAAAATCTTCTGCGGAGCTCGACCCTCGTTACAAGGTGGCGTACGCTTCAGTGGATAGCAGAGGTTGCATACACGCTTTGAACCTCATTTACGATCTTATGGCCCTTGGTTATCAGGCGGACCGGAACACGAGACTGGTTGAGGCAGTGGATGTTCTATTTGATAAGTCTACTCGCTCCTACTCACGGAAAGTTCTCGGTTTGACTGTGAGGATGAATTCCAAAATTTCTCGAAAAGTTTGTGCAGTCATGCCCTCACTTGATGCCTTTCGGATACTTTACTGTTACATTTTTAATGGGTCTCCATATTTTCATCAGACTCATACTGTAGATGAGCCATGTGGTAATCTGCCTGTCTTTAAAATTGATTTTTAGACCTATTTATCATTTACATTTTTTTTTCTTCGCAAATTTTAAAAGTATAATATCTCCTGCCCTCCTATCAATGTGATTGTTGTGCTTTTCTTTTAATGTCATGTAATATCTATTTTTTTTCCCCTTTCAGAGCCCGTAACAATGGACAACTCATCAAGTTGTGATATATCTCCACAATCGCAGGGGAGGTTAAATACCATTTTAGATTGCTTCATTACGTCACTTTGTCGTCAGGAACACGAGGCCTTTAATGAAGTATTAAGTTCGAACTCGGAATCGCACCTGGGGGTAACTTTTTCCTTGAATTCCTTTTCTTTTTCAGACTTTAGTATATACATACATCACACACACACACACACACACACACACACACACACACACTCTGTACAACTTTGTTAGCATTAGACTTGTAGGTCACCTTTTGCTTGAATATGAGGCAAGTGTATGTTTTCTTTATTAGCTTGTGTTTATATCATTGCCTATATATGATTGCTGGGAGTCTGTGCATCTGTTTCATGAATGTTAGGTTTGTGCATGAATTCTTTGTGGTCTGTGTTTATACCACATATTTGGTTTGATAATAGAGAACAACTTGGAAACCTTGCCGTGTGTGTGTGTGTGTGTGTACATGGAGAGGGTGCTGCTTTATTCGTCTTCTTTGTTTAAATGATAAATGTATATACAAGTTTCATTCATTCTGACAGTGGAGGAATCAACTATACGAGAGACTCTGCCAATCTTATTTGCTAAAAAGGAAAGGCCATGTGATTGCTGAAGATGATACCTTAGAGGATCTAAAGTGGTAAGCGATATGTTTGTGTATCTTATTGGTTTAGTTATTCACAGTTATCTAATTGAAGTGCCTTTTGGTATGAGCTTAAACCTTATATCCATCTCGTAAATGATAATGATCCATCTCGTGTGTTGAAAACTGTGCACCAAACAGAAAGCCCTATGGCAGCTAGCATCTTAGTCGTTATTGCTGTGTTTCTAGTACCTAATATAACACTTGTTATCTTTAGAATATAAGTCGATGCAATACTACTTGTGCAGGGATCTTCGGCAGTTGGTTGTCAAAAATATCGGAACCACCAGTGCTGTTGTGTCGGCTGAACTTGATTATACAATGGGTATCATAAAGAAGAATGCTTACAACCGCCATGCCTGGTCACATAGACAGGTAAGTTGGAATTAATAATTCACCTTTTTTCTTCTTTTTTTAAATAATAATAAAATAGTCTGAAACTACTATATTTAATGCTTCAGTGGGTCCTTCAAACACTTATTGGAGATTGGGTAGATGAAGATGGAACTGAAATTGGGTTCTGTCGTAAAATCCTCGATAAAGACTCTTGTAATAGCTATGCTTGGGATCAGGTACTCTGTGGTTAATTACGTGACCAATTCAGAAGTGTTTTTAAGTGTTGTTAGAGCAAGGTGTTCCAATTTATTTCAGTTTCTGTTTAGTAATGAATGAATTAAAGCTGTGTTTTACCTGCTGCCAGATATGCTTTGTGTTAACAAGATGGGTACCGATAATAAAAGCAGCAGCTCATGGTGATGAGCCTATGGAACCTGGTGATGGTGTGTTTGAAAAAGCTCTAGAGCTTGAATTATCGTTGGAGAACCTGATAAGCATGGAAATTGATTATGCTATAAAAGTGATTGGGTTGGAACCTGAGAATCAGTTTCCCTGGAGCCATATCTACGCTGTTTGCAGTTTTTATCCTACCAGTTGTGGTTCTGGCCCCAAGGTCAGAGATGCCATCCTGCGTGTTTTGCAGGGGGCAAGAGATTGTGTACTTGGTCTCGATGCCGTCGGTGAGGGTGTAATGGGTGGACGAGTTGCATCTTCGATTAACGCAAGAGGTGTCATGAATGCTCTTAACATGCTTGGGGATATTTATAATTACCGTGGGGGTGTGGACGACATTAAAGGGGACGAAGAAGAGAAATATAGAGATGTGCTGAACATCCTCTGGCCAAACTCAAACTCTTTTGTCCATAGATATGACGATATCCCAATTAGCGGTAGAATGCTTGCAATTATGGGACATTTAAAGGAGCGTTTGCCAGGCCATACATAGCCTATTGTGGACAAGTGCTTCGGACTGATTTTTCTGTGAGTGATCAGAAGAGATGTCGACTTTGATAGTGTGCGACCATCCCAACTTTACATTTATTTGCGTTTTATGCATTTTGGCCTTTTTTTCCCTCTCTTTCGGTTCTAGTATGTTGTTCTAATGCTTCTATTAATTCTATGTTTATGTACTCTACCTGTTTATCAAACACAGACAAGTAGTAGTGTAAGAGCATTCCTAATAGCCTCTTCAAATAAAAATTCCTCTCTAATATAAATATCGTTCTATTTATATTTACATCGTTTTTCACAATAAACAATTTTGAGGTGAATTTTGCGATGTAAGGGATTAATTGTTAAACATAGCAACATATCTCGAATGTGAAAGGATAATTTAAAAGAAATCGAGATTGTACAAATATTACCAACCCCTTAAGAATATCAGATTTATATTTTGGGCAACACTTTTGTTAGGCCAAACTATACATCATAATAAAAAAAATATTATATTACAAAAATCAATACATCATAGCACGGGTCAAGAGATTTATGAAAAATTAATATTTTACAGTACAAAAATCAATACATCACAATATAAAAACTAATATATTATAGTATCGGGTTAGATGGCCTAACGGGTCATGACCCGTTAATTTGGCCTAACACAAATGTTTGTCTTATATATTATACGCTTAACATATTCATTCAAGAGATGAAAGGTATAATTAAAACCGAAATTTTTGTTTCTATATGTAAATCCATAGTCATTGTTAAATCTCTTTTTTGGATTAATTTTTTTTTTCCATTAAACATGTTTCCAAACTCTTCAAAAAAAAAAATCAAAATACATTATACAAACAATTACATAATTGAGAAACAAATAAAAAAATGCCTAAT
>BMAC01000731.1:162692-177399 GCA_014905375.1 Phtheirospermum japonicum | reverse complement strand
CGTTAAACATGAAAAAAAACCGCCGTTAAAAAGCCTTTCTGCAGTAGTGATTACATATAAGTTATTTTTAATAAGTTTAGTCAAGCACACTTTTAGTTAGATAGATCAAAGTTATATGCTTAATTTAGAGCTAATTTGCACGTCTCTTTTGATGTTGAAGATTCTTATGCTTTCCTAATATAAATTAAGGATCATAAACTTGTAGGTGTCATTTAAAATCATAAATATGTATCTCAAATAATATTTGTTTATCTGGTACAGATCGTACCTTTCGGGAGCTATGAGAATACAACAACAACAACAACAACAACAACAACAACAACAATAATAATAATAATAATAATAATAATAATAATAATATGAAACATTAACCACTAATCACTTCCAACTTATAGTTATTTCAACCTATAGTTAGACTAAGAAAAAAAAATCAGCATCTAGCTACAAACATCACTAATAAAACATTAGCTTCCTAATATTATCACTAAGTTTCGACAAACCCACCGCCTATGGTGTCGAAGCCCGCGAAACCCTTGTAATAAACCGGTGGCACCAATGATATCAGCTCCGTGCACCTCGCAACCATAAACTACCTCGTCCGTCTGGATCCCTTTCCCAATCATCTCGTAAAGCAAGTGTCACGCCCCGATTTCGATAAAACAAATATATAGTTTGTATTTTGAAATAAATAAAGTAGATTTGGCGAGACGAAATGTTGAATTGTAAAATTAAAAGAAAATAGGGGATTTTATTAAAAATTTGAGTTGCTCAGCGGAAGAGTGGTAGGAAACCAAGTCTGGTGGATGACATGACCCACTTGATCAGAGCGAGCTCGTTTCTGTAGACTCGTTCGCTTTTGTTTTGAAAGATTTAAAAGAAAATAGTACTATTACCATCCACATCCGTCGTATCTCGCCGGTTTCCCCAAGGTACACAATTCATTACATTATCTCATTTCATTAATTTATGACTCCATTACACATTTTTCACAAACTAGTACTCTTACTAATTCAGCCCACTGTTTATTTGACTTCTACAAATTATGCATTATGTTTTATCAAGTGCACAATTAACATTCTCATTTCAAGTGAGGCATGAACCATTTTCACCAAAATTCGAATTTCATGTCAAGTTATATTACAAGATCCAAGATTTCGTATCAAGGGCATTATTTCAAAATTCATATTTTCATGTCAAGGGTACACTCAATATTTTAAAATTCATATTTTTATGTCATGGGTGCATAATTTCAAAAATCCACAGTTGCATGTCGTGATCACACAAAATTTTGTCACATGTTGTATATTTACGAGTCATGCATGATTTTATTTTTGAAATGATTTCGAGACGAAATACCCAAATTTCGGCATTTCGGAATTTTGAGGACATAATTTTTCTAACAGTGGTAGGTTATAATACCCATGCACCAAAATACATTTTTGTTTTTATTTTATTATGTACATTTTTTTTTTAATCATCATCGTGCACTACAATATAAATTTTAGTCCCAAGTTCGTCACCGTAAACGATTTTCTATTATTAGTTTCAAATAATCTACGAATTCTATTTAATCGAATTAATAGTTCGGTTATCAAATAAACTATAATTCTCGACTTTTAAGAAACTATCATAATTATTTAGTAATTTTATTTATTTATTTTAATTATTTAAATTACTATTGAGTCATTTACAAAATTATTCAATTTAATTATTAGGTCGTCTTTTGGATCGTTTTTGTTTCGAACTTCAAACGAGCCCAATAACATAACCAAAACTCCGCCATTGTCGAACAACCACCATCGCAACAATCTTTCCCCAAGCCAAAACCAAACCCGAAACCACCGTGGTTCAGCCCCATCTCCATCATGTCGGCCCAAACAAAAAACCGGCAAACCCACAAGCAGAACCACCACCAACCACTACCTTTGGCCTGTAAACCCGTACGCCTGACCGGAACCCACCACAACCTGTCGCGGCCCGAAGTCAAGCCCGAATCGCCGCCCTCTTCGCCACCCCGGTTCAGTCATATCTCTATCATCTCGGCCCAAACAACCACCGTTTTAGCCGTCACTATATCCCTAACCCTCCATTGTCGCAACCACACTTGAGGCCTAAACAACCACCGTCGACGCCGTCTGGTGCTTGCAACAGCCGCCGTCCAACTCAGCCACAGCCATAGCCAAACCACGGCCGTTTCCAACCGCCGCCCAGCGACCCCACACAGCCGAGACGCCAGTTTTCGCCGCTGCCGATGAGCCAGACCTCCGCCCGCAAAGCCGCCGGCGTCCTCCTCAAAATGATCCCAGGAGTGGGGGACTTAGATCCGCCGATCTCGGGTTTGGGAAAGGAAGACGTCGCCGCCGGCCTCGCAGAGGTGAGCCCAGCTGCTGGTTGCCGTCGCCGACGACCGAAGGAGGAGCGTTGCTGCGCCGATTTGCCGAGCCCGATTTTGGAGAAGAAAGTAGAAACGTGGCTGAATCCTCAAGGGCTTGGTTTAGCTTTTATACCCATCTATTTTCCGAAAATCACGAATTAACCCCGGAACTTTTAGCATTGTTCGATTGAGTCCCTAACTTACCTAGACCCCTAAATTCAGTCCCCAAACTTACAAATACTCCACATTGACCCCCTATCTTTTGCCACTCTTCGATTTTAGCCCTCATATTTATCCAAAACCCCAATTGAGCCCCCAATTTATCCAAGACTTCAATTCCAACCTTTGAACTTTTAAAAACCTCAATCTAACCCAATAAAGATTATTAAATTTCAATTCAGTCCCACTATTATTTATTTTAATATTATTTTATATTAATATTTTATTTTAAATATATATATATATATATATTATATATATATATATATATATATAAATATTTCAAAATTTAATTAACTATGTACTAATTAAGTATATTTTTAAAATGATTAGGTGATGAGGAAATCGGGACATAGGAATCAACCACGTTCATTCACTCGACTTTTCACGACTTTATTTACGAGGTAGGGACCCTCGACTTATCTTATGCTAAATTTTATTTCTCAATTTCGTGCAATGTGTATCATGTATTCTCGAGTACGAATTATTTCCAAAACCGACTTATATAGCCAATGGACTTTCCCAACGTGCTATCCACGAATTAAAATCGGTAACCGTTACAAGTTGTTATCGCGTTTTAGCTGCAGTTAAAGTAACTTCTAAAACCACCATGAAATTAGAACCGGTGACCGTTACAAGTTGTCATCGCGTTCTAGCTGCGCTGTCAAAGTCGACATCCTTCTAAAATCCATGAATTAGAACCGGTAGCCGTTACAAGTTGTTATCGCGTTTCTAGCTGCAGTCAATGTCTATATATTTCTAATTGCTATTTTATGAATTATATGATTCAATGTGCTATTTTTGAGATTTATGATTTACGTGAGGTATGTCGATGTAACTACTGAGCTAGTGGGAAGCTCACCCTATCATTAACAAATTTCAGGTTGAGGAGACCGAGCGACGAGTGACGTTGGAGGTGGATGATTCACTAAGTAGAATTTCAATAGTTTTAAATTTATGTCGATTTGACTTCTAGTTCAACATGTTGGTTGAATTATACAAAATTCTATTTATCAATTGCCTACATTTTGTTTCAAAGGGTTATATATCAGAGTGCGCAACGAAAGCGTTGGCGAAAATTTATAAATATTGATATCCTTACTTTTATTTTCAAAGGATATGTGTTTATACTTTTGATATTTCTATTTAAATCCTACTTTCGGTTTATTTATTTGTTTTTAAAAATGGGGCCTAAAAGTTTCATTTTAAAAAGGGGGTTTAGAAGTTATGATTTTCAAGGTATTTTTCTTTAAAATTATTTTGAACAGTAAATTCCCTATTATATTATATTTTATTTTAAAGCGATTTAAACCCGATACTATTCTACTTTAAACTATCAATTTAAAACTGATAGAATTTGTATTATTGTCTTATTACTATTTCCGCTGCGTAACTCAAACTTTTAATAAAATCCTCTATTTTCTTTTAATTTTACAATTCAACATTTCGTCTCGCCAAATCAACTTTATTTATTTCAAAATACAAACTATATATTTGTTTTATCGAAATTGGGGCGTAACAGCAAGTCCCTCACTTCCCGAAGCTGACCGAACAAACCCAGAAATTAAACGTGTAAGCGTGAAGATCAAACCCCACACACGTTTTGTTCAACCTCTTTGCCAAATCCAAAGCCGCCTCAATTTTCCCATGCTTCATCAGCAAAATCTCCTCAAGGCTTTCAGTATCTCTCACCTCATGTATCCTCTTCCTGAACGCGTGCTGCCATATGTTCTGGAGCTCTTTCATTCTTATAAGGTAATCGCACACCTCGTTCTGGACCCCATTCATCACTCTGCTCATCTCCCCATCCACGGACATCACTGTATACAGGGTTAAAGTTCAATACATATGAGATAAGGGCTAATTATAAAATTACCCCCAACGTTTGACTTAGTTACGATAAAACCCCATCTAACTAAATTTTTGTTCCACAAATTGTGTACTAATTTAATGTGTTTATAACATTTTAAGGATTATTTGTAATTTCTAAAAGAACTTATGTTTTTGGTAATTAAGTTAAACATCATGGGTAGTTTTTGTAGTTATTCCAAACTATAAGGGAAATCATTTATATGTCACACACAAAAACACAAATATATATATATATATATATATATATATATATATATATATGTGTGTGTGTGTGTGTGTGTGTGTGTGTGTTATTAGTAATCAGCTTCATGTTTTAATATGCAAAAAAATAAAATAAAATGAAAAAAAAATTGATATATGTGTTTTTTGAAATTTACACTTATACAAACGGATTAAAAAATATTAATCTGATGAAAAAAAGAGAGACGGAATTGCAAAGATTTAAGATGTGAATTTAGAAAAATAAATAATTATTTTGTATTAATAATCAGATGGATGTTAAAATATAAAAATAAAAAATAAAGAAAATCGATCTATATATAAAACACCATTTTGTGAAATCTACAACTTTTTAAGGAGTAAAAAAATGAATATTACATACACACACGAAGAAAAAACCAAGAACACATATATATGCATCAGTTTTCGCTCTAAGCGTCAACATGATTGTTTCGTTCGAGATCGAATCAAGTTGATATGGTCTAACACACTGTAATCACAATTTTGAGCTTCTTATAAGAACAATTTTGCCTAACACACAGTGCAGAGCAACACATTATTAGAGTAGGTAATAAAGTATGCAAATTGATATAAGAAATCAAAGCCATGATATTTGAGATAAATTATAGTTGTCCTTGTCACAAGTAAATAAAAATTAACATAAGATTGCTGATAATTATGGCCAGTTTTTCTGGAATATCAAGCAGATAGTTTCTTGGAGATGAGTTGCCATAGAGTAAAATCCAATGGGGTTCTATGCAAAACATCAGTGTTCAAATCCGGAGAACATAAAAAAAGAATTTAATTAAAAAAGCTGTAGAATAAAAAAATATGGAAAACCACCATATAATTATTTCCAAAAAAAGGCCAAATTTCACATTTCTCAACAACTATTTTTTTTTCAAGAATTCATTCTTTTTTTTGTATAATTAAAAAAAAACGCAAAAAGAAAGAAAAATTGTTAACGAACAATAAATCTGGAAAACAAATGGGGTTTAATTAGTGTTCAAACAGTGATTTTTGAATAAAATGAATACACATCTATGATACTTCAATGAATTCAAATCATATTAGTGCCCAAAAACTCTTTCAATGTTATCAGAGTATTTTTCCAAACAGAATTTAAAAAGAACCAATTTTGTCACACCTCTTTAACTACAGGACCAAATTGCAATTTACCTATAGTTAAAATAGAACTTTATCATGAAATAATAAAAAAAAATAGTGGGGAAAATTACCTCAAGCTTTCTTGACCCAGCTTCAGCTTTTGCACTTTGTAGATTCACCCCAAGCTTGAATTTTAGCTTCCTCTCTTTCATACATACCAAAAAAAAAAAATCCAAAACCAATCATTAAAAAACAAAAACAATTTTTTTTAAATCAAGATTTAATTACAACTAATGAAAAATCTTTTTCTTTAATTACCTCTGAAAACTCTTAGTTTTCTCCTCTTCTTCCCAAACACAATTATTAATATTTCTATTATTCATCGACTCCGAAATGCTTTTCCGAAACTCGCCACTCACCTCGAAATGCCTCAAGCTCTTCGAAACGTCCTCTTCTTCCTCTTCCATCAAGCTCCAGTTAGTCGTAACCGAATCAAACTGCATACCGAATGTAGTTTAGCTAAATGGTAATCCTGCAATTGCGTAATGTCGTCGTCTGGGCCTGTTAGGCCCAACACCCCGGAACGACTTGTCGGGGTATTGTGTCAGACCGGCGACGTGCTTTTGAATGGGGTTGGGCATCTTGAGGTGGTTGAGCTGCCTAGTGGGGTCATTTCAGTGCCAATATATCAGTGTTGCACTTCAATTTCTTGTTGTTGTAACATAATTTGTGATGTTGAGTGAGAAAATTGATTTTTGGACATTGTTTCCGAATAAGAGTTTTTCTTGCACCATTAATTGCCACTGGCAAGCATTCATAGKAGTTCAAATCTTACAAGCATATCCGCAAGTCAACTAAAGTAAGAAATTAGCAACATTTCGTACCAAACTTCGATATTATATCATAAACTTTCTTATACTAGTTTATTATTATTATTGACAAATCTAACCCCGAATGATTTTCAAACCTTTGGAAGAGTTTCCAAGTACGACTGCGGAACATCCATCTCAGCTAAACCAGAGTTGTTGATGGCCGATGCAGCTTTAAGAATCTGACTCGCACATTCGAGCTTTTTATTTAATCGCTTTCTCGTGCTCTCAGAAAGACCACCAGGAGGTACACGTGGCACAGGCAGCCACCATTTATCCTCCTGCTGCATAGCCTTCCAGAAAGAAACTGATTAATCGCTTCTGGTGCTCCTATCCCTTGATCCAGATACCAAAATTCCGATTCGGTAAATCCATCTAATATTTTCTGCAATACACAAAGGATGGCAATTTAAATCTGTCCATTTTTACCCTGGCCTGGTGTCATCAATTAACTCATATGAAATTACTTAGTTAAAGTTGTCATCAATTAACTCATATTAAATATTTATAAAACATTAACTCATATTAAATTACTTAGTTAAAGTTGTCATCAATTATATTAAGTTGGCATGATCATAATCACAATAATTGTACGATTCGAAAAAATAGCATATAAAAAACACATTTTCAAACTGTCTGAATGATTATCAATTTCACAACAGAACTCAATTCCGATAAATTCTTAATCGAGCAACATAAAAATAGAAGATTTAATCTCCACTTTTCTCCATTAGCAAACGGGTCATTTTCAATTAAACTCACTGGAATCATCAAATCGCCGTCATTCATCAAAGCCGTTTGTCCGATGAGCTGTTGAACGGCCTGTGATTGTTGAGCAAGAAGTTCGTCGTAGCTTAAAGGATACCCATCAGGCCCATCTAATCAGGATTATTACCCAAAACAACTATAAAGAATTAGTAGATATTTTTACTTCACAAAACACCTTGCATTTGATTAGGAGACGACAAAAATAAACATATTCCTAAAGTGTGGCGACCAAATTACCCATTAACCCTCCACCAGTCTCGTAATGCTTGGCCCGAGAAAAGCCCGCTTCTAAAGCTAGCTTCTCCAACTCTTTTCCTGCATAAAAAACACGTGCAAAATCACATCAATCGAAAATATGGAATCCCATCAAACAATTTTTAGGAAATAAAGTGTCTAAACTTGAAAAACATAATTAGTCACATAAATTGATGGAATTATAATAATTATTTAGTCACACCTGTGAGATATTCCTTGATTGAGTTCTTCAAGTACTGATAATCACTTGCTACCACATACCCTTTGGCGACGGGGACCAATACATAGTCAACCGTCAAATCCTGGTTTAAAAGTGACAAATATTAATTCTAAGAATGAATAAGCATACAAAAAATAATTCCAAATATACAGAAAAATATCAAAAACGATAAAATCAATATAAGTTAATAAATACCTGAATTGAAGAGGTTAATGGATTAGTGCTTTTGTTGAAGTCAAGAACAGATAATTTCGAACTTGGCTTTAGAACTCGACACATCTCGCCTAGAGCTTTTTCCCTATCTAATACATTTCTTAAACCATAGCCAATTGTTGCAGCATCAAAAGATAAGCCCGAGAACAGTAAATCAACTGCATCTCCTTTAATCAACCTAATATTCATATAAAAAAAAAAACTGGCTTAAATTTAATATTTACAACTTGAGGTTTAAAAATGGAGTAAAATTTTAATCTTTACTCGATATTTTTGTAGCACGCCTTTGATCGCTTGATTTGGCGAGATGCTGCGATATGTAATTTCTCCTTTGAGAAATCAAGAGCAAAAACCTATGCAATGAAAAAAATAAAAACAATGATACTTAGATAAATTGGCACAAAAAAAAAAGAATGGTAAAAAAAAAACTAAAATCGAACCTTGCCATTTTTTTCCAACTTTCTCGGACAAGAGGAAAGCTAAATCCCCACAACACACATCTAACACAATGTATCCTTGTTTTGCTCTGTGTGCACAAAATTCAATTACCAATTCTTTATTAATTCCCCAAATTACACCAAAGTATGAGAGTACTGTTTGTAACAATCGAGTGATCAAGATCTTTAAAAGTTAAAACTAAATTCTGAGAAAATTTACAGTCCTTAATTGAAGAACAAACATAAATAAAAATCTGGAAATGCCCAAATAAAGTGTAACGCCCAGACTTTTCTTTCTTCTTATGTTAAGCTCAATTTTTTTTTATTTAAATTCTATTGTTTCAAGTCCACTAAACCTAATATTCAAATCCAATTGAATTATTTTTAATTATATTATTTTGATTTTTTTACTAAAGCCCAAATTCAAAGCCCATGCATCCAAAAATATATTTTTATTTTTTGTTTGTACTTCAAAATATATAATTCTAGCCCCAAGCTCGTCACCATAAACGAACTTCTAATTTTAAATTTTAAATATCTACGAATTCTATTTAGTCGAATTAACATTTCGGCTACCAAATAAATTTTATATATATATATATATATATATAATATATATATATATATATATATATATATATATATATATTTCAACTTCTAAAAACCACTATGATTTATTTAATTGATTTAAGAATTTCTAAATAATAGAATTTCTAGTGCGATTGTTAATTATATTTTAAAGACTATTATATTGTAGTTGTATCTATGTAAATTATCTTAAATTATTTTAAAATCTTGTTATAATCAAATTAATAGATTTTAGTTTTAAAATAATTTCAATTTCTAAAATTATTATAATTTATTTTTATTTTAGTTATTTTAATATTTTAAAAATACTATTGGGTCGTTCACGAAATTATTTGATTTAAAACTTAAGTCGTTATTGGGTCGACTCTTTACGGACTTTAAAAATGAGCCCAACGGCAAACCAAGTCCACTAAAACCTCTACCCTAACTTTCCAAATTAAAAACTATTCTTGGTATATAAAGAAATCCCAAACCAACATCAACATTCACAACATTTCTGCATACGGCCGCAAGCAAATAATAGGTATAGACCATTCTTGTTTTTCTAAAAGTTCTCAAGGAACACAAACGATTTGATCCTATTCTTTTTCTCCAGCAGCCATTGTAATCGGATCGGCTGCCGATTCCAACCATCACCCCTAACCAACATCACAAACGCCAACCCGAACCAAATACGATCGATCTGAATTCCAGTTCACTATCCCCTGCCGAAATCAAAATGAGATTCTCGCCAGCCACCAAATCCACCGAGACCAAATCACCACCCCAACCTAATCGTCAATGCCACAACACCAAAAGTCCACGTCTCCAGAATCACCACCGACATCCAGTAACACCGAGTAGTCAAACTAAACCAAAACAAGCCCCATCGCCACCGCTAAGCCTCGACGGCCCGAATCAGGTCCCCTTCGCCACTGTCGGACCCCCTATACCTTCGGTCATCGAGAACCAGCCAGCAAACCCACGACCCCAAGTTGCCATCGCCGACTTCCAGTCGCCGACAACCATATTCTACACCATCGTCGCCACCCCCACAATCAACCCCCCCACAGCCCGCTTCAAAACCGGGACCCAACAAACCCCCACGACAAACCATCCGAATCGCCAACACCAAACGAACTCCCGACGATCCCAGGCCCGAGCCACCATATCGAACCAACCAAAACGATTGAAACCCACATCAACCCAAACCCGAAGCCAACCCTGCCGTCTACAGCCACACCACCACGGCCCGGTTCAGGAGGCCCGCGCCACCAGTGGCCCTCAACCTCCATGCCTGCCACCCAACACCCTCCATCCAGCCCGAACCACAGACCCGCAACCACTTTCCAAACCCAAAGGCCAACGCCTTCCTCGAACCCAAAGCCCGACCTCCGCCGATTCGATGATGTTGCTCTCCAGCCCCGCCGCCGACTGTCGAGCATCCCGGCCGCATATCCGGAGAAGGAATCGCCCCAATCGGAGCCCCGTCATCGCACGCCCGCTTGGCCGATTGCCCGTCCATCGAGGCCGTCTCTCCGCCGCTGCGGGTTTGTCGCCGCCACCGACTTTTTCTTGGCCGCCGCCGAACCACGCCTGGAGTGAGGAGCCACCGTCGCCGCCAGGCCGCAACCGCCGATGAAGCTCCACAAATCGCTTCCAAATCGAGCCATTAACTGGGCCCGTCACCGTAGCCATAGAATGATTTCTACCACCGCCACGCTGCCACCACGTTTGTAGTCGCCGCTTTCCCATTGGCGGAGGGTCTTGGCCACGCAGCCGATTCTGAATTGGAAGAAGACGGGCCGGATGAAAATTGGGGGCGGACAAGTTCAGAAATTGGAAAAGAGGGGAGAAAAGAAAAGAGAGGCAGACGGGTTTTGAGATAGGATTAGGGCTGACACCCTTTTTAATCCATCTTTTCCAGAATTACAATTCAACCCCCCAGACTTTCTTTATCAATTGCCCCAAAGATTTCAAATTGAGCCTCCAATTTACCCAAAACTTCAATTTTATCCCTCCAATTCCAAGAACCCGACTAAAACAACCCTATTGGCTTTGTTTTCCCTAACCGGACATTCGATTCATGGCTATGGTTTTATTACCTTTTAAAATTATTCAAATATATATTATATATATATATATATATATACTTTTTCAAACCAAGTACTAAGTTAAATTACTATTTTCATTGTAGGAAACGAGGGTCCTCAAACCTAAGATTTTCAAGCACAAGCATCTACATTCGCATTTTCACGAAACTACATTTAAGGGTGGGTGGTTCTAAACTTTTTCAAAACTATGTTTGTCTATGTTAAATGCAATTATATGAATTATCTATGTCTCAATGCAACATTCCATAGTAGCTTTCGAGCTAAAACAATGATAGTGTGTTGTAGCCATTCATTTATGATTTATATGATTTCTTCTTAACATTGCCGAACGTGTTCTATGTTTGTCTATGTTAAATGCAATTATATGAATTATCTATGTCTCAATGCAACATTCCATAGTAGCTTTCGAGCTAAAACAATGATAGTGTATTGTAGCCATTCATTTATGATTTATATGATTTCTTCTTAACATTGCCGAACGTGTTCTATGTTTGTCTATGTTAAATGCGATTGTATGAATTATCTATGTCTTAATGCAACATTCCATAGTAGCTTTCGGGCTAAAATAACAGTAGCTTTCGGGCTAAAACAACAGTAGCTTTCGAGCTAAATTTATGGTTGGCCAACATCTATGAACGACTGACAGTGTGTTGTAGCTATTCATTTATGGTTTGTATGATTTGTGTTTAATATTGACAAACAAATCCCCACTGAGCGAGTTGAAAGCTCACACCCATTTCTATCAAACTATTCAGGTTGAGGAGTTGGACGTGGTACGAGGCGGTGGATGCGAAGATGTTATTTTCAATGCTATTTTATTTTCCTTTCTATGGACTGGTATCTTTAGTTTTTGTCAAGTTTGAAATAACATTTGAAACTTGTGTTTCTATTTAAAACTCCTTTAATAGTCGAGTACTACTATTTTGATTCATTAAGTGAATCTCCTATTTTTAAATAAATGTTAAGTTTTATTCACGCTTCCGCTCAAATTTATTGTGATTTATTGAAAACTCACGCCCTTGATTTTGGAATTTTGTTTATGAAAAATCAAAATTTACACTTTTCGAAAATGGGGCGTGACAGAAGTGGTATCAGAGCCATTCACGGTTTTGTAGACTCACTAAATATTCTCGTTTGTCGATTTCAAAAGAAAGACGAAAAAAAAAAAGATTCATGAACTAGTCAAAAGTTTTATTACGATTTTTTTTTTTATGTCAAAAGTTTAAAGGTTACATTTTAGTACAAGTGTAAAACTATGACAAAAAAAAAGCATCCACCTCCGCCATACCGTGCCAACTCCACAAGGTATATGCATATATATTTTAAGTTTTCGATTTTCTAAGTCTATTGCATGTTTTCAATAGCAAATACAAAAGTCACTACTATTGCAAATGTTATGCTACGCTATGCTATGCTATTCTATGCTATGCGAAGGGATTTTATAGGCATTATAACTATGACGTTTCACAAATTACACAAAAGCCATTACTATTGCAAATGTTATGCTATGCTACGCGAAGGAATTTCTATTGACATGATTACTATGACATTTAAAAAAAAAATCACATGTTTTCTATGAAAACCCAATTCCATGCGAACTATTTGAATAGACGAACTATAGATCCCTATGCACTACCAAACCCCATGCAATAACTATAGGACAATGCCTCCGAGACGTGCTCCTAGAGGTCAAAACCAAGCTAATGCTATGAATCAAGAGAATAATACGAACCAAGCTCCTGCAGCGAGCCAAGCATCTCATACAAATCAAGCTGATCAAAATATGAATGATGTGTTTGCGCCTATGAATAATCATGCTCAAGTAGTGGAGCAATTTCGTCGCTACGCACCTCCCGCTTTCACTGGAAAAGAGGAAGCTATTTACGTTGAGGATTGGTTCCGTTCTTTGGAACGTACATTCAAACTACTGAATTGCAGCGATGCTCAACGAGTGATTTGTGCTGAGTATCAACTAATTGAAGGGGCAGACCGTTGGTGGGAAGGTTATTGGAGAACCAGGACTGAACAAGAGCGTGAGGCTCTAACTTGGAGTGAGTTCAAAGAGATTTTGAGAGGTCAATACTACCCAAGGTTTTTTCGTGAGCAAAAGGAACGTGAATTCTGGGAGCTAAGGCAAGAGGGGATGTCGGTTATAGATTACGAAGGGAAGTTCACCGAACTAAGTCGGTTTGCAACCCACTTGGTGGATACCGACTTGAACAAGGTTCATCGATTTTTGGAGGGGATGCGACCAGGAATTAGACATATCCTCAAAAGTCATGGGGATTTATCTTATGCCGAGACTGTTAAGCGCGCCCAAGAGATAGCTGCAAGCTAGGATATAGATCGAAAACAAATGGAGAATTCGAGAAAGAGGAAAGGTAAAGATTGGAATCGAAACGAGAATAAAATTCATGACAAGTAAGGAAAGAAAGAGGAAAATAATCAAGGAGATCAACCTACTAAGCCCGTTTGTGGAAGTTGTGGYAAAAGTCACTTTGGGGAATGTCTTGAAAGGAAAAATGCATGCTTTCGCTGCAAACAAAAATGGCATCTAGCGGATGATTGTCCGGTTTACGGCAATACCAATTTTGCAGAGAAGAAAGGACAAGGAGGAAGGGCTCGAGTGTTTAACATGCGACGGCTGAACCAAGGTAAGATTATCTGAATTTCGAGGACGAAATTTTTTTAAGGAGGTAGGATTGTAACGCCCAAACTTTTCTTTCTTCTTATGTTAAGCCCAATTTTTTTTTTATTTAAATTCTATTGTTTCAAGTCCACTAAGCCTAATATTCAAATCCAATTGAATTATTTTTAATTATATTATTTTGATTTTTTTACTAAAACCCAAATTCAAAGCCCATGCACCAAAAACATATTTTTATTTTTTGTTTATACTTCAAAATATATAATTCTAGCCCCAAGCTCGTCACCATAAACGAACTTCTAATTTTAAATTTTAAATATCTACGAATTCTATTTAGTCGAATTAACAATTACTATTTTCAATGTAGGAAACGAGGGTCCTCAAACCTAGGATTTTCAAGCACGAGCATCTACATTCGCATTTTCACGAAACACATTCAAAGGTGGGTGATTCTAAACTTTTTCAAAACTATGTTTGTCTATGTTAAATGCAATTATATGAATTATCTATGTCTCAATGCAACATTCCATAGTAGCTTTCGAGCTAAAACAATGATAGTGTGTTGTAGCCATTCATTTATGATTTATATGATTTCTTCTTAACATTGCCGAACGTGTTCTATGTTTGTCTATGTTAAATGCGATTGTATGAATTATCTATGTCTCAATGCAACATTCCATAGTAGCTTTCGAGCTAAAACAACAGTAGCTTTCGGGCTAAAACAACAGTAGCTTTCGAGCTAAATCTATGGTTGGCCAACATCTATGAACGACTGACAGTGTGTTGTAGCTATTCATTTATGGTTTGTATGATTTGTGTTTAATAT
>BMAC01000731.1:59003-161575 GCA_014905375.1 Phtheirospermum japonicum | reverse complement strand
CGGCTACCAATATAATATATATATATATATATATATATATATATATATATATATATATATATATATTTCGACTTCTAAAACTACTATGATTTATTTAATTGATTTAAGATTTCTATTTAATAGAATTTCTAGTGCGATTGTTAAATATATTTTAAAGACTATTATATTGTAGTTGAACTCTTTATAAATTATCTTAAATTATTTTAAAATCTTGTTATAATCAAATTAATAGATTTTAGTTTTAAAATAATTTAATTTCTAAAATTATTATAATTTATTTATATTATAGTTATTTCTTAATAATTTAAAACTACCATCATTGGGTCGTTCACGAAATTATTTGATTTAAAACTTAAGTCGTTATTGGGTCGATTCTTTTCGGACTTTAAAAACGAGCCCAATGACTAAACCAATCCACTAAACCTCACCCTAACTTTCCAAAAATAATCCTATGTCTTGGTATATAAAGAAATCCAAACCAACATCAACATTCACAACATTTCTGCATACGGCCGCAAGAAAATAATAGGTATAGACCATTCTTGTTTTTCCAAAAGTTTTCAAGAAACACGAACGATTTGATCCTATTCTTTTTCTCCGACAACCTTTGTAATCGGATCGGCTGCTGATTCCAACCATCACCCCTAACCAACATCACAAACGCCAACCCGAACCATATACGACCGATCTGAATTCCAGTTCACTATCCCCTGCCGAAACCAAAATGAGATTCTCGCCAGCCACCAAATCCACCGAGACCAAATTCACCACCCCAACCTAATCGTCAATGCCACAACACCAAAAGTCCACGTCTCCAGAATCACCACCGACATCCAGTAACACCGAGTAGTCAAACAAAACCAAAACAAGCCCCATCGCCACCCGCTAAGCCTCGACGGCCCGAATCAGGTCCCCTTCGCCACTGTCGGACCCCCTATACCTTCGGTCATCGAGAACCAGCCAGCAAACCCACGACCCCAAGTTGCCATCGCCGACTTCCAGTCGCCGACAACCATATTCTACCACCATCGTCGCCACCCCCACAATCAACACCCCCACAGCCCGCTTCAAAAACCGGGACCCAACAAACCCCTGACAAACAAATCCCCACTGAGCGAGTTGAAAGCTCACACCCATTTCTATCAAACTTTTCAATTTGAGGAGTTGGACGTGGTACGAGGCGGTGGATGCGAAGAAGTTATTTTCAATGCTATTTTATTTTCCTTTCCATGAACTGGTATCTTTAGTTTTTGTCAAGTTTGAAATAACATTTGAGACTTGTGTTTCTATTTAAAACTCCTTGAATAGTCGAGTACTACTATTTTGATTCATTAAGTGAATCTCCTATTTTTAAATAAATGTGAAGTTTTATTCACGCTTCCGCTCAAATTTATTGTGATTGTGATTTATTGAAAACTCACGCCCTTGATTTTGGAAGTTTGTTTATGAAAAATCAAAATTTACACTTTTCGAAAATGGGGCGTGACATAAAGAAAAAAAACAAAATCAGAATACTTAAAATCGTTACCCGCTCCAAGAAACAACCATCCTCTTCCATATTCTATGGGCCCCTACGCTAAGCAAATCATTCAACTGCAAAAATAACCAAAATAAAGAATAAAATCAGAAATTTATAAGTGAAGTTAAGACAATTTCACAAAATAATTAAAATTAGAAGCTCTTGCAAAAGAGATATATTTTGGGAAGATAAAAGCTCGGAATGGTGGAGATGGCTCACGTTATCATAGACAGGGGTTGCGGTTAAAAAGCGCCTAACGGTCAGCTACGCAGCGGACCGGTGTAGGAATTGAACCAAAATAGATCTGAGAAAAATTAAGAATCAAAATTTGAAAAAGATCTGAAATCGCCAGATCGAAAAAAAAAAGGATGTTAAAAAGGTTGAACCAAAGTGCGATCGCAAAATAGATCTTAAAAAACAAAGAGATCGGGAAAAAACATAATCGAAAATTTTAACAAAGATTTAGAAGAAATATTTAAAAATATCCCGATTCCAAAAAACTACGGCGGGTCTGAGAAAAGATTCCAAACAATATTCCAGATTTTTTTTAACACATCTACTTTGTAATCAAAACTGGGCAGATATAAAAAAAACAGAATCGAATTTAAAAAAAAAATACCGTGCTGAACGGAATCAAAATAAAAAAACTGAAGAACAAAAAGAAGAATACAGACGATGAAGTTCTGAATCAATCCGTATATGGCGTGTGATTAGGTGAGGTTCAGAATCCACCAGGCTTATCTATTGTTTTAACAAAAAATCCAGATCTGATAATAATAATAATAATAATAATAATAATAATAATAATAATAATAATAATCTTGCGATTTTAAGATTAATGAATTCGATTTGGAAAAAAATAATATAAAACAAATCAAAAAATACTTACCAATAGCTTTTTATAATTTCTCAACATCACTTTCATAAAGGCTGGTATTAACATCGCGGATGATGACATTTGCTAAGAGAAGGAAAAAATTATAAAAAAACAATTTGAGATATAATTCAAAGAAGAAAAAATTGGTTAAATTTCTGGAGAATTGATTCGAAGAAGAAATAAGGAATACACACGGACCGTGAAAAAAGGTGGGTTTCAACTTTAACCAAAAAAAAAAAAAAGTTCTTATTTATAGGGAGTCAAAATTCTTGCCTCCTCCCAAAATAGACTCCTATGAACCACAGGTCAACACGTCATTTTTTTTAGGTTTTTATTGGTCCACATCAACCTTGGAACACTCTCGTATCGACACCTCAGCAATAATAGTTAACACTATTAACAAAATGGAAGATATTAACCGTTTAATTTAAGTGGCGGCCAACACAACCCAAATGAAGTCATGTATGTGTGTGTTATATACATTTATTATTATCGTATTATATAAACACATTGTGCATGCATATTTGATTCTTTAAAAGAAGCACTCCAAGCCACTCATATATTATCCATGCATAGGACTATATATATGTATCTTCTTATTTTACTATTAACTATATATATATATATATATATATATATATATATATACATACATATAATTATTATATATATGTATATATGTGTGTATATATAATATTAACTAAATATATTAAAATAACTTTTGGTCACGTAAAATTATAAATCACTTAATCAGTGATCTTAATGAACACACTTTATAGAATTTTAGAGTATTAAAAACTAAATCACATAATAAAATCCAATATATAAATACAGGGATTACAAAATATTCGTGGATTAATTACAAAATTACCCTTGGGTTCGGCCTAATTACAGACCCAACTCCACCCTCCCACCCTCACCCCCTCGACTCTTCTAAAATTACAAATACCCCCTTGGGGTTTGAAATGCAATGTTTTGTAATAAAATTATGGAATATTCATGAAAGTGCTAGGTTTATTCTAATTGCAAAAATACTTATAGCTAATTTTCGAAATTACAAAAAAATACCCCTAAGGTTTGATTCAGTGTATAAATCAAGGGGCTAACTAGGGTGGGTGGGTGGGTGGGATGTTTATTTATTTATTTATTTATTTATTTATTTTGCTTCTGAAGGAGTAAATGTAAGATAAAATAAAATCTCAGGGTAGTTTTTGTAATTTTGCAAGTTATCGGGGTTTTTTGTAATTAGATTAATCTCAGGGGTAATTTTATAATTAACCATAAAATTAAATCTCAAGCGTACTTTTTTGTAACTAACCCAAACTCATAGATAGAATCATCAACTTTCAGAGAGCTTGCATTCGCTCTTTCCATTTATGGCCACTATTTTTATATGTTGGTTAAATTTGAAGTTTCGGGTTTTTTCTGTTTGCAGCTTCTCGTAAATCAGTTAGAGGAGCAGCAGATGTTGGCCATCAATAACTAGCAACAGACGTCTCAATAGGCTGGGGATGCACTATCATAGGGCATGGATACATTGCAGCAATCCTTGGCTGAGACGTTAGCGGGCTCTCTTAACCCGTCGGGCTCTTTAGGAAATGTCGCTAACTACATGGGTCAAACTATGGGAAAGTTTGGAGCCCTCGACGGCTTCATTGGCCAAGTTATCTTTTGCTCTATAAAAGATTTTTTAATGTTATAAAATAAATAAATAAAATAAAATCTTGAGGTATTACTGTTGCCTATTTACATTTAAGATTTCATCAAACCTCAAGGGCTATTTAGTTTTTTTTTTTAAAAGCATTTTGGTTCTTTTGTAAATATCCAAAACCTCAGGGTGTTTCTTGCTCTTTGTGAGAGGTGTTAAATCGGTTAAAACTGGCCGATTAATTAACCGGCGGTTAAATTAACCGGTCTAACCTTAGCCGTAAACGAACTGGCGGTGAACCGGTTAATGTTACGCTTAAGGTCGGTTAACTACCGTTGTTTTTATACACTTAAATAAAAATTGAATAATTGAGATGAATGAGAAACTTACACGTTGAGTTTCGTTGGGATTTTGAATTCTAGTATTTAGAAAGAATTTTGAGTATTCAGAATCTATATATATATATATAAGGGCAAAAATATTTTTTTAGTCCGGTAAGTAACCACTCTTTGATATTTAGTCCAGTTTTTGGTCACACTTGAAAATTAGTCCACTAAGTGGACTAAATGCTAATTTTTGGTCCAGTGACCGCCTACAGCAGGTCATCTTTACCGGAAAAACCGAAAACTGAAGGTCACTGGACCAAAAATCAGCATTTAGTCCACTTAGTGGACTAATTTTCAAGTGTGACCAAAAAACCGAAATAAATGTCAAAGAGTGGTCACTTAACGGGGTAAAAAAATATTTTTTGGCCTATATAATAAGTAATAGTATTGGCTATATCAGGCAATTGTTTTATCTCCCGCCAAAACTTCTTTCTTTCCCTAAAAACAAACGGAAAGATCTTGAGTATTCAGAATCTCTCTCTCTCTCTCTCTCTCTCTCTCTCTCTCTATATATATATATATATATATATATATATATAATATATATATATATATATATATATATATATAAAAGTAATAGTACTGGCTATATCAGGCAATTGTTTTGTCTCCCGCCAAAACTTCTTTCTTTCCCTAAAAGAAACGGAAAGCCACTTTTGTTGACTTTTCAACTGCTTTAAAAGAAATTAAATAGCACAGCCACAATTATTGACTTTTCAACACGGGTTAAAATTAATTATTGACTTTTCAACCGCCATTTTTAAACAAAATTAAATACCACAACCATAATTGTTGACTTTTCAATTGCACGCATGTGAATCATGCGTGTGATTTTAGTGGATGAATAGAGGGCACCAAATTTCGGATATAAAATCAATTAATAGTAGAAAGAATTTGATGTCTCATTTCTCCATTAATTTAGTAATTTTTTAATTTGACATATATTCAACAAAGACTTATGAACTGCACATATGTATATATGTTAGATGGTTGGTATTAATTGAGTTTTTTTTGTCCGTATATATTCAACAAAGACTTATGAACTGCACGTGTATATGTTAGATGGTTGGTATTAATTGAATTGTAGATTAGAAAAATATGGTTCATTGTTTTGTAAAATATTACTCCTAATCCAAAAGCAAGCAAGCAAGAACACGAACACGATTCGGGTTTGTTTTATGATCTTTCTCAGTTTTCTATCTTGATGGGGAGAGTAGTAGAAAACAGTGTACGATTTAGTATATTGGGGACCATAACCATGTAGTCTTTATATAGTTATCAATTAGGTATCCCATAATCTCCTAAATTGATACAGGTATCTACTCATTAAGTCCATATCAAATTCCAGTAGTTATAGGACTCTTACGTTAATTAGATCACTTAATTGAGTCCAACAATAATAATAATAATATAATGTCAAGTAATATAATTGTTCGAGGAACAATATGTAGCCCAAGTAAGAGATTGTTGGAAATTTATTAATTTCCAATTAAAGTGGGCAACATATTTTAATATAAGTGTATTTAAATCTAAAATATGGTTTTGTTTTAGAATATTCTTAATAAGTGTGTGGTTAAATCTAAAATATGGTTATTTTTTTATTCATAAGTATGTAGAATCAAATCATCAATTTTATCTAATATTTATTGGAATAAAAAGAATGGGTTATTATTTTGATTTGCACTACTAGAAGCACAAAGCCACAATTATTTCAACTATTTTTAAATTTAAATATTGACTTTTCAACTATTTTAATTCTCTCTTTTGATTTGATTTCTACGAATTTTCATATAATATTAAACTAATTCGATAGATTTTTGGGATCTGATTATACTCCCTCGTATGACGTTTTGGCATACACGATTTTCATATAATATTAAACTGATTCGATAGATTTTTGGGATCTGATTATACTCCCTCGTATGACGTTTTGGCATACACGATTTGTTTCATCTGTCATGTTTGAACTCTCATGATCTCTCGTGTTTGAACTCTCATGCTTATTGATTATGAAAATTTGAGTTATCTTAAATATCTTTATTTCATTTTATATAGTATCTCAAACAATAATTTGTTTGTAGAGAGGAAGATGAAGATTTTGTTATGTATCGCAATACATTTCGTTTCAAAGTATTTATAATTCCATCATATATAATTGGGGCTTTCACCGTCACCGTATTCCATTAAATCCAAAAGATATTTCATATATCTTTTATATTTATTTCCATATTACAAATATACCCTAAAAACTAAACTAGTATACATCTTTTTCTACGCCTCTAATTTCATCCTCAAATCTCACTTTTAATACTTATCAAATAGAATTGAAGATGATTTCTTCAGATCACATTTATAACGCCATCTTTTTCTATGCCACTAATTTCAAAGAGCACAAATACATCTTTTTCTACGCCTATAATTTCATCCTCAAATCTCACTTTTAATACTTATCAAATAGAATTGAAGATGATTTCTTCAGATCACATTTATAACGCCATCTTTTTCTATGCCACTAATTTCAAAGCGCACAAATAAAATTTATCTGATTTCAGCCCCAAATCTCACTGTTAATACTTATCAAATATCAAAGCGCAAAAATAAAATTTATCCGATTTCAGCCCCAAATCTCACTGTTAATACTTATCAAATAGAACTGAAGATGATTTCTTCGGATCACATTTATAACAAATTTGATTGGTCGTTATCCTTTATAATTTCATACTAATAAAATTTTCGTAATAATTTAACAGGATTTGAGAATTTCATATTAATTTGAAAAAGAATTTTAGAATTTCAAACTAATGTAACGGGATTTGATTGGTGGTCAATGATCATATAATTTCATACTAATAAAATTTTCGTACTAATTTAATAGGATTTGAGAATTTCATATTAATTTAACTGGATTTGATTGGTGGTTAATGATCATAACATAACGCCATTTAGAATCTCATATGGAATTTGATTGGTTATATGAATGGGCCGTTCCTCACATTGAATTTGATTGGTTATATGAATGGGTATGATTGAATTTCTTTTCATATGTTACTATGTGAATTAGTAAGAAATATATTTAGTGATAATAGTGGCATTCATTCATTCGTTTCATACTATTTGATTATAGTTCATCCGCTATTATTTCCTTCATACTCGAGTTTTAGAATTTCATACTAATTTTACGGGATTTGATTGAAATTAGACTTATCGTTACAATTCACACGTTTCGAAGATTTCATACCCAGTTTTAGAATTTCATACTAAGGATTTGATTGAAATTAGACTTATCGTTACAATTCACACGTTTCGAAGATTTCATACCCAATTCATATAACATTCGGTTGAATTTCATACTTTCTGTTTAGTATGTGAATGAGTATGATTGAGTTTCTTTCATAGTATTTAATACATGCTTTTTTAATTAATGGGATTTGGAATTTGAGAACGCAAATTATTTATACTTCTGGATTGATAGGAAGTGAAGAGATAAGATAATGAGAAATGAAAACAAAAAACTCATTAATTAATCACGTTGGTTCGTTTGTTCGAGAACGGATTTGGTTGGAATACTTTAGGGTAATACAAACTATTTGACATAATTATTTATTAATTAATAATATTAATTTGGCCTATATGGAGCAAAACTAATTAAAAGGACTAAATGGTAGACACATATTTGGTTTTGTCACTAAACGGTAATTTTTCATAAATAATTTAATCTAATTTTAGTTTACCACCTTTATTCTTTATTAAACTATTTATTTCATTTATTTTTATTTTGTTGTTTGTATTAGTATTATTTAAGTTTTCTTGAACATTGTCATTGGAACCTTTAAATTAGTGTTATTTGAGTTGTACCAAATAACTAATGACTACACAAATTTTCGCTAGACATGACATGAAGCTTTTCTACAAATATGAGATTGTATGTAATTTTTGTTGTATGTAGACTTTGGTATATGAGATTGTAAAGCTTGCAATTGTAAATGTTATTTATTTTTGATTGATGCAAATTGGTATTTTGACACTTTACACAAGACTGGTATATTAGACTTCTTATGGTTATTGAATGGAAATTGAAAATTCTACATTTCATTTATTTCAAAAAGATTGAATGTGGCTTCTGTTGTTTAAAAAAAAGTATAAAAGGTTTTCAAAATTTATGTGGTTGCATAAAAAGATATTTTAACCACTCAACATTTTGTGAATACAAATTTGAAAAGTGAATAGTGTGAGTACAAATGTCAAAACTATCTCATTTTGAATATATCTAAATTTTGGTTACTAAATGAGAAATGGTTTAATTATTATTTTTCTTTCAAAATTATTTGAATATATTCGTTATATATAGTTTTATAAAAAAGTAAATATTGATCATTAATTAGTATCATTATCATTATTAAATTGATATTTATTATTATCATTATCATTATTTATTTATTATTTAAATTGTATTACACTCAAATTGTCCTTTATTCTTTTGTCTTTCTCAAGGGACACTTTTCCATTTATTTTAAGTATTGCCCAAAATTTTACTATATTTTTTTTCATGGCAATAATTTTTTTAGTAGGTGACACCTAAAAAAGGATATTTCATGTCTTTTACCAATCAATATACTATATTGTATGTGTAAAGTTTATAGACACATTTTTTTAGCCTCCACGTTTTATTTTATGTATAACCGATTGATTATATATATGTGTATATACTTACATACACTGCACATATCAATACGTTATATATGTGTATCTTAAATCCTCCATTTTGTTAATAGTGTTAACTATTGATGATGAGGTGTCGGCGTGAGAGTGTTTTAAGGGGTCTATTTTGGGATAAGGCCAAAATTTTGACCCTCTATAAATAAGAACTTTTTTTTTTTGGTTAAGGCTGCAGCCACCTTTTTTCACGGTAATCCTTTCTCACGAATATCCCTTTTCTTCTTATTTTTTCTTCTTCTTTTTTCTTTCTTTTCTTTCTCATTCCAAAGAGAACACGGTTTGATTTTTACTTCTTATTTATTCTTATTTCTTCTTTTTCATTTTTTGTTTTTCTCCAGTGTGATTTTTATAATTTCTCGATCTGTTTTCTTTTCTCATAAAAATCATTCATAAAATTTTGATCATAGATCTGTTTTTTTTCCCCGATCTGTATTCATTTTTTTTTAGTTTTCCCGATTTGTTTCTTCAAAATATCCGAATTCTTCGATCTGGAATAAGATAATTTAGAATTCTTTTACAGAGGACTATCGAGGAGGGTTACCACGCTGTGCGGATCGGTGACACCTTCAAGTACGGTATTTGGAAGACACTGAGATATGTGTTTTAAAGACACTGAATCTAATTTTAGAGAACTTTGAATAACAAAATATTTGGTATTTTTTCCTTCACTCCTTATTTGAAGATCGAATATCTCCTTCTACCCGATCTGGGTTCCTGAAGTAAGTTTTTTGTTAGATCTGCATTTTTTAAATATAGCTCTCAAACACTGGTACTATAATTTCAATTATATGAAATCGAAAAATCAATCAGCAAATTGCCGCAAAAGAATTAAAAGTTAAATTTGTGGTTTTCTTTTTTCTTTTTTATTTTTGGGGTTGGAGTAGATGAGAAATTCATAGTGTTGCTCTAAACCTCCTGTTTTTGTTGATTTCTATTCTTATGAATTCATTCAAGTGAATTAATTTTTACCAAATTAGCCGAGTCAGTAAGATAACAAGGATAGTAGGAGAAAAGATAAAACAAAGGTCCTGACAATAGTTTGTTGCATGCCCAGAAGATCCAAAAGGGACAGAAAACCAAAACTGGATCATCTCCGGAATTTACACATCTCCGGTAGACTTTTTTTTTTTTTTTTTATTTTCTCAATCTCTTTTTCGAGAATGTGTATATGCTGAATATATGTTTTAATTATTATTTATAGTTATTATTTATTTCCCATAATCTTGCTGAAAATGGGTATAGCTGTCGTTTCGATTCAATCTCAAATCGCGGCGAAAAGCTTCCTCCGAAGGCAGAAATAGAGTGAACGCCAGATCCAAAGGTAACATCCTAATTACTGTTTTTTTTTATTCGCCGATTTTTGATCCTTTAGAGAGATTAGTTGTGAGGATTTTGCGGTTGGGTGAGTTAATCATTGACGGGGATATTTTTGTGAGCTGAATTGCTGAAATAATCTGTATGATGATGAATGAAACGAAGGCGATTATGCAAATTAGTTTTACTAGATTTTTCAACTTCGAGAATTGGTCTTGAAAATTTAAAAACATGGTTGTTACTTTGCACGAAACCCGATTATGTATATATACACATACACACTATTGTTTGCTCTTATTCTTTCCATTTTTCTATTTCTAAAAAATATTTTTTGATCTTTTTTCGTGAACTTGATGAAAATAATAAATACATAAATTAAATTTTTGTTTGAATATTTGGGTTACACATGTTTCGGCTAAGTGCGGATTTTTTTTTGGGGAAATAACTTTGTTGAAAGATTATTAATGTTTTTTTTAACTGTCCTATGAAGTTTCATCCATCGGTATTGACAATATAAACTTCGTTTGCTTTGCAATCTTTGCTGTTATTAGTTGGGAATTCATTTTTCACGTTAACATGCATGCTTTTATTTGGTTTGAACTCTTTTTTTTTTCTCTCGCTCTTACATGTCTGGATTTTTTTTCCTTCTACTTTTTCCCCTTATCGTATCCTTTCATGTAACAACAATATCTCTATTTAAGATTCCTGCAAAAACTATTCACTTTGGATTAATTCTATTTGATTTCACTATTTATTAGGCATAGAACTACGTCAGTTAGCTAAGAGTATGCCTTCTTTCTAATCATTGTATGTTTCCTTGGTTTTTTCAGTAGAGTCTGTATTCTTTGCTATTTCATGGTAGTAAAACAGTTCTCTTTGTCTGATAGGGTATGGCTTGTGACTTTAGACTTGGCTGCATTATGAAAGATGAACTGTGTGTGTGAATATGAACCGTGTCTCCTCGATTTTTTATATGTGTGTGTGAATATGAACTGTGTTTGAAATCTCTTGACGCTGGTCATATGGTCTTAACAAAGATGCAAGTATATATACCTTTGAAAAAAATATTATACATGTATCTTTGGATACATGTATGAAATAAATGTATTATCTTTTTTTTGTACTTGAATCAATGGTTATATATGTGAACGCATAATTAGATAATTTTGTCTATTTTTTCTAAAAAATGGATTTATGGCTTTGAATCCTTGATCTAATGAATGAGTTCTTTTATTTATTAGATAGAGTTGATGCTTTTAGGGTTCACATATCTATTAGTGATAATGTTTTTTCTTAATATTGCATTTTGTCAAGAAAACCACCTTTACAAAAAAAAGCAAGTTGATCTTTTCTTCCCCACTAAGTTTCCTTTCAATTGTCCATCCGAAATGTTCTTATGTTTCACTTTTTTCCTTTGTCATGCGAGTTTATGTTTAGTCCCTTAGCGGAAGTTATGGCTGTTGATTTCTGCTTGGGAATTCTGTTTTTTTTTTTTTGGATCAAATCTCGACTCTGATTACCTTGGGAATTCCTATGGCTTGGAGCAAAACTTAGGAAGGATATTTAGTAAGATAACAATAGTTGAGTCCAAGTACCTAAATTTAGGTTTTTTTAATTGATTAGGTATAACATTATTTTAGGGATTGATAAGTGTGGTTGAAATGTCTTGAATTTGAGCTGTTATGCTTGGCTTTTGTTTGTTTCTTGTGTAAAGCCAGAAAAAACGAGAAATACCCGGTGAAAGCAAAATTAAGTAAAAAAAAAAAAAAGAACGAAAGAGTAGTAATTTTATTCTTACGTAATTGTTGACTCTTCATCACAAGCTTTTGGGCAGATATTATGATCCAATAACCATTCATTTCTTTTGTTATTTAGTGTTGATTATGTTGATATTAGTTCTTGGGAAAAGGAAAATATGAATGCTAATTAGACTCAAATGAGTCTTTTAGTTAGACATCGAGTTTTATGCTTGCTGAACTGTGTGTTTTTGAAAAATATAAATAAATGCATTCACATTTTTAGTTTCTTTACGTCGTAATATTTGTTTGAGAGAATTAGGAGGCACTTCTACCATTTTAAACATATTTGTAGTTACAGGATTTTAATGTTCTATTTATTTACTTTGTATACCTTTCTGGAAAAGTGAATGTAAAGTGAATTCATTCAGTCTAATCCCCGATCATTGCACAAAGCTCGAAATATGGTAATGCAAGTCTGAAAGATATTTGATTGTTTTGAAGCGCAACTTCTGTACTTGTTGCATTTTTAGTAACAAGATATGTTACTAGCATGTTGCAGATGATTCTCAGAAAGTCATTTCAAGTTGTATGTATTTTGGTAGATATTCTACATTAGTTTCAATTATTATTAATACTGTTTTTTTTTTTGTTGTTGTTGTTGTTGTTTGTTTGTTTTTTAACATTGCCCATGCCAAAGTTAGTTTGGGCAGAAACGAGTGATTATTTTTTAGTAATGTCTGAATTAATGTCTCTGCAGTTAAGACACAGGCAGCATTATTGTTATTAAAGTGTGAATTTATGTTGTGTTTGGAGAATTCAACTATTGCTTAAAAAAAAGTGAGAATTGTAGTATTTTGACAAGTTGGTCTTTTGTATACTTTTGCATTTATCCAAAAAAATTATAATTAATTCTTGAAATATTAAAGTAAAATTGATTGATCCTAAATATTTTCGAATATATGAGATATGTTAGAAATGTTATGATTATTACATGAGATATCATAACTTTAAAATTGTTCTAAAATAGATTCATTTAAATATTTTGAATACATCATTTTCAATGTAATTAGAAGTCAAAACAATCACTCAACCTTTATCCCATTTGGTTTTGAAGAGTAATTTTAATGACATTCATAATTAAAAATATTATTTTGACCGTGTTAGTAATAATCTATAAAATCGAAATACAATTTAACAATATACAAAATAACCTTATTCTTCTTTATCATATTTTGAGCAAGCTTAGGATTATTGAAGTTTAGTTATCTAATTTTATATTTTCCTTAAAACCCACAAATATTTCAGTTTAGTTTGTCTAGATTAGTGTTTTAATTAGTGCGGGTACAGGGCTGACCTAAGTTGGTCGAGCCAGACTAATTTTGAAAATTATGTTTATTTAGAATTGAAAAATCAAATAAAAAATAATAAAAATATTTAGGAGGAGTCGTTTGTTTTGATAGACCCTTCATTCATGTTTGAAATATATTCCACGAAAATAACTTTTATAAGTTCGATATATTTATATATAACTATCGAAAAGTTAACAACTAATTCAAAGGATTTCTTATTTCTTATTTTTTTAATTAAATCATTCCCCATTAATAATCATCCATTTGAAGATAGGCCCTTTCAAAATTAACTATATGACTTTTTTTTTCTTAATTGTTACTTAGGGAAAATGGGGGTTGTTTTTCTTTTTCCATTGTTTACTGTTATAAACTTCCAACATGTTATTCTATATTTATTGTACAAGATTTCACTCACCCACCCACCCATTCGAACTGTGCAATGCAGCTCATCTTAACTGTATTTATACTTGTCATTATAACACCCGATTATATCTAAAGCCAACCTTATACCTGATTACCAGTATGGCAACCCGACCCGTGGACTAAATTTGGCACCCCTACAATACGAATATTCTTTTATTGATATTTCATAATTCACATTCTGCATTTTTTAATTGTATTTAATAAATTTTACATATTCTTTTCATTTCTTATATTAGCCCGCGCAAATCACGGGTTTAAACATATTTTTTTCATTCTGGTATAATAATTCACATTCTTAATTATTTTTTTGATAAATTTCATTTTTTTTAAACATATTTTATATTTGCCCGCGTAATCGCCTTTTTATGATATTCTGATGAAATGATATATAATTTGATTGATTTGTTTAATTAAATTATAATTTTTGTTGTTTGATTCCATTAGTCGATAATGGCAGAAATATCTTTTGGTGGTGGTGGTGATTTGTTAGTTACAAGCAAGATATGACTGTTACTTTATTCCAGGTGGCACTTAATGATCATATATTATTTTCAAGAATTCGGCTCGCAATCAACTGAGTTTGAATTGGGTGAAGGTTTTTGGAAATGGCTCAATAGTCTTCGCTGCTAAATCGGCTGCTAACTTTATTCGACAACATCCTTTACAAAATTGTTTGTTATCGAACTTCAGAAATTAGTTACATAATCACTCCTTTTAATAATAAGCTTGCATTACCAGTAAGAGTGTGTGGTTATATCGGATCTAAAATAATTATATGTGGTTGATATTGGTAATCGACGACTATTATTATGATTAATATCATATTTTTTTCTGGACATTGTTCTTAATCGTATTGGTGTTTAAAAAGCGTTCTCTTTAACAAATGTTAAGCGGGTTCAATGCAAGCGACAAGGTTTTCAGAAGTAAGGTAGATTAGAGAAATTGCCAAATCCCATCATGAGGACCTCAATGCTCTTTTGGTATTTTGACGAAACAACAATATTATTAGAAGATATATCTTTTATTATTCAATGAGTAAGCATTCCACTGAAAATGATGTCGGTGAAAATATTATTATTATTTAATGATTTAAAATAACTCGTCTACGTGGTAAGGATCGCCGGATTTTGATCGACTCAAAATCCCCTAATTTTGGGGGAAGACACGTCAATTTTCGGCGAGGCTATCAGTATCACACGAAAGAATAATTGAATCTGTAACAAAATTTCAATTAATGAACAAATAAATTAATAATTAATATCAATTTTTATCTTTTTTTTTGTATTTTTTGATATTTATCCGCAATTTTTGCAAGCTTTCACACTAATTTTATATTATTTTACTAGCCTTAACTTATGTTGTGGCATAAGACTTTATAGATCCACATAACTCAAATAAAAATATAATTACTGAGGCGAGCGAAGAGCGTCAATGATAAAAAGAATTTGAAAATATTAGTGTGCAGGAAAGCCTCAAAACTCAACATCTAACCCGCGGAGATGCTAAATGAAAACTATCAGTCCTTGGTTGACAGTCCCGATGATCCCGATGTAACTAATTGTTCTCTGACCTCCTCAGTCGATTGAATTGAATATTCTTCGCAATTTATATATTACTTTTTTTTTTCTTTATTAGGTTTGGAAGAAGAGGGCTTATCTGGTTAGAGATTCTTCTATTATTAGCTTTGAGGATGAATTAGAGGAAGAGTTGAAACGTGTTGAGGAATTTGCTGAACAACATCCCAATAATTATCTATTCTGGTAAGCTGGCTTTTTTTATTTTATTGTTTAGGCAGTTTTATTGTCAAACTCTGTAAAGCAGAATGTAATTTTGTATGACAGGGATTATAGGCGGTGGATTGTTGATAAGATTGGATCCGAAGCTGTGAGAAATGAACTTGAATTTACCAAGAAAATATTATCATCCAAGGGCACACATAACTATCAAGTCTGGTCCCATAGACAGGTTGTTATCTTGTATTCCGAGGAAGGAGTTTTGTGTGGATTCTATGTTGTAGAGTCGTGTCCTGACTGCATTTTCTTTTTGACCGGAACACGAGACTGGTTGCGGAAATGGATGTTCTATTTGATAAGTCTTCTTGCTCCTCCTACTCACGGAAAGTTCGCGGTTTGACTGCGAGGATGAATTCCAAAATTTCTCGAAAAATTTGTGCAGTCATGCCCTTACTTGATGCCTTTCGGATACTTTACTGTTACATGTTTAATGGGTCTCCATATTTTCATCAGACTCATACTCTAGATGAGCCATGTGGTAATCTGCCTGTCTTTAAAATTGATTTTTAGACCTATTTATCATTTACATTTTTTTTTCTTTGCAAATTTTAAAAGTACAATATCTCCTGCCCTCCTATCAATGTGATTGTTGTGCGTTTCTTTTAATGGCATGTAATATCTATTTTTTTTTCCCCTTTCAGAGCCCGTAACAATGGACAACTCATCATGTTGTGAAATATCTCCACAATCGCGGGGGAGGTTAAATACCATTTTAGATTGCTTCATTACGTCACTTTGTCGTCAGGAACACGAGGCCTTTAATGAAGTATTAAGTTCGAACTCGGAATCGCACCCGGGGGTAACTTTTTCCTTGAACTCCTTTTCTTTTTCAGACTTTAGTATATATATACATACATGACACACACACGCACACACACACACTGTACAACTTTGTTAGCATTAGACTTGTAGGTCACCTTTTGCTTGAATATAAGGCAAGTGTGTGTTTTCTTTATTAGCTTGTGTTTATATCATTGCCTATATATGATTGCTGGGAGTCTGTGCATTTGTTTCATGAATGTTAGGTTTGTGCATGAATTCTTTGTGGTCTGTGTTTATACCACATATTTGGTTTGATAATAGAGAACAACTTGGAAACCTTGCCGTGTGTGTGTGTGTGTGTGTACATGGAGAGGGTGCTGCTTTATTCGTCTTCTTTGTTTAAATGATAAATGTATATACGAGTTTCATTCATTCTGACAGTGGAGGAATCAACTATACGAGAGACTCTGCCAATCTTATTTGCTAAAAAGGAAAGGCCATGTGATTGCTGAAGATGATACCTTAGAGGATCTAAAGTGGTAAGCGATATGTTTGTGTATCTTATTGGTTCAGTTATTCACAGTTATCTAATTGAAGTGCCTTTTGATATGGAGCTTAAACCTTATATCCATCTCGTAAATGATAATGATCCATCTCGTGTGTTGAAAACTGTGCACCAAACAGAAAGCCCTATGGCAGCTAGCATCTTAGTCGTTATTGCTGTGTTTCTAGTACCTAATATAACACTTGTTATCTTTAGAATATAAGTCGATGCAATACTACTTGTGCAGGGATCTTCGGCAGTTGGTTGTCAAAAATATCGGAACCAGTGCTGTTGTGTCGGCTGAACTTGATTATACAATGGGTATCATAAAGGAGGATGCTTACAACCGCCATGCCTGGTCACATAGACAGGTAAGTTGGAATTAATAATTCACCTTTTTTCTTCTTTTTTTAAATAATAATAAAATAGTCTGAAACTACTATATTTAATGCTTCAGTGGGTCCTTCAAACACTTATTGGAGATTGGGTAGATGAAGATGGAACTGAAATTGGGTTCTGTCGTAAAATCCTCGATAAAGACTCTTGTAATAGCTATGCTTGGGATCAGGTACTCTGTGGTTAATTACGTGACCAATTCAGAAGTGTTTTTAAGTGTTGTTAGAGCAAGGTGTTCCAATTTATTTCAGTTTCTGTTTAGTAATGAATGAATTAAAGCTGTGTTTTACCTGCTGCCAGATATGCTTTGTGTTAACAAGATGGGTACCGATAATAAAAGCAGCAGGTCATGGTGATGAGCCTATGGAACCTGGTGATGGTGTGTTTGAAAAAGCTCTAGAGCTTGAATTATCGTTGGAGAACCTGATAAGCATGGAAATTGATTATGCTATAAAAGTGATTGGGTCGGAACCTGAGAATCAGTTTCCCTGGAGCCATATCTACGCTGTTTGCAGTTTTTATCCTACCAGTTGTGGTTCTGGCCCCAAGGTCAGAGATGCCATCCTGCGTGTTTTGCAGGGGGCAAGAGATTGTGTACTTGGTCTCGATGCCGTCAGTGAGGGTATAATGGGTGTTACTGGTAGACGAGCTGCATCTTCGATGAATGCAAGAGGTATCATGAATGCTCTTAACATGCTTGTGGATATTTATGATTACTGTGGGGGTATGTACGACATTAAAGGGGACGAAGAAGAGAAATACAGAGATGTGCTGAAGATCCTCTGTCCAAACTCTTTTCTCTATGGATGGGAATTAGATATCGAAATTGGCCATAGAGTGCTTGCAATTGTGATACATTTGAAGGAGGGTTTGGCAGGCCATACATAGCCTATTTTGACTTGACATTTATTATGCATTTAAAAGTAGATTAAATAAAAATATATATATAAAAAAAATATCATTCTCTTGGCAATATGAGATTATAAAATGCATATTGGCACGAAGTTTTTATCACGCATTGGACTGAAAAAGTTATTCGACTGTATGAATGTGTACATCATCTATCGTAAACACAAACATGATGTACGTGTTTCACTTCAACTGTGCCAATAAGTACACAAACAAAAGATTACAAAAACTAAAAATTGTACCAGAATATTTTGCAAAAAAGACGACCCAGGGGTAAGGCGAAATCTGTAACTTCATATTCAATAAGGTACAATTTTGCGATCGAGTGCACAATGCAATATGCATCCGAATGCATCATATAATTTGCAACTTTTAGGTATTTAATGAATATTAAGTAGTTTACGAGGTAAAGTCTCGATATCAAAATATTTTCACTTTCTTATACTCGTTCTATTATCTCTCTCTCTGTTTTTTCTTCCCCATACACATTATCAATAATATAATCTCAATGATCACTGTCACTATTTCACCTCTTAATAAGCAAACAATAATTAGAGGGAAATAATAAGCAACTTGTCCGAATCAACCCATGTAGAGTACATGAACATGATCATAGATTGAATAGACGCATAAAAACAACATATTTATTTGCAACGATTCTCAGGAAACGGATAGCATCTCTGAAGTCACTTTTGTTCTTTAGAACACGCCGGATAGCATCTCTGACCTCGAGACTAGAACCGAGCATGGTAGGATAAGCATTGCGAATGCCGCTGATATGGCTCCAAGGAAACGGATTATCAGGTTCGGACACAATCACTCGTATAGCAAAATCAATTTCCCTACTCCATTTGCTCTCAAACAATTCTCCAAGCTCTTCGACTTTTACATACACAGCATCACCGGACTCCATTATCGGTTCTTTGGCCGCTTCTATTTTAAGAACACACCTTCTTACCACAAAGCATTCTGGCAGCAGGCAAAAGACAGCATTCATTCATTCATTACTTTTGAATTGAATTGGCGGTGTAAAAAAGTAAGTAAACAGAGGGTACCTGATCCCAAGCAAAGCTATTACAAGTGTCTTTTTCGAGGATTGCACCACAGAAATCAATCTCAGCTTCATCTTTATCATCCCAATCTCCATCAAATGTTTGAAAGACCCACTGCATAACAAAAAGTACTTTACGATGATTTTATTATCATAAAAGAAAGGAAAAAGAAAAAGGCGAAAGAATCCCAATTTACCTGTCTATGTGACCAGACACGGTGGTTGTAAGCATCATTGTTTATGATACCCAATGTATAATCAAGTTCAGCCGAACCAGCATCGATACCGATCTTTTTGACAACAAACCGCTTAAGATCCCTGCACAAGTATCGCATTGACTTGTATTCAAGATGAGCGTTATACAGATCAGAAATTGCATAGGTCTTTGTGTTTGATGCACAATTTTTGACACACGTGGAATGTGTTTAGAGCACAATTCCTAAAAAATATATCTGTCCAACGTAGTTGATCCGAATATCCTTTTTTGTTTCAGACAACAAGAGTCTTCTGGTAAATTGGTAATTAAGAAGCATTCAGAGAGTAAAAAAATCCGACAAACGCATATCCTTTGTTACTTGAAATTACATCATTTACGACATGTCAAGATGGATGGTTATAATTTACAATGTGGATAGTTATATCTAACTAAAGTCTTAAAAGAATCATGTCAACTTCTTAATATGTAATTACACAGCTTTGCAACATCAAAATAGGCAAAATGGATTTATTACAACCAAGAGTCAACGAAAATTAAGTTACCTCTTGGTGCAAACCTAAGCCTTCATAGACCTTGTGCTGCTCACAAAGCAAGGTAATGAAGCCCACTACCATGGAATTTAACCTCTCCATCGATTGTTGAGATAAGGCACCACATAATGGGATGTCCTCCATTGTTACGGTCTCTGAAAGAGAAAAATAAGATATGCATTAAAAGAGAAGCACAGCAATCACATAGATAGGTGGGCAAAAATATTGTGCAAATGATAAATTAGTCCGAAAATCAATTTGAAAGGCGGGCAAATTACCAAATGGCGGCTTTTCCTCAACGACAGTAACAGTAACAGTAACAGTATCCTAAGGGCATTGAGTGGGCCCATGAGTGCATAAACTTTTCGTGAAATTTCGGATTTCATTCCCGCAATCAAACGACGGGAATCATTCCATGAGAAGGAGCAATGAGACTTAGCGAATAGATCCACAATGAGGTTTAAAGCATGCATGCAACCTCTGTTATCCACTAAAGCATCCGCCACGCTGTAATCAGGATCGAGTTCCAAGGCAAATTTTACACAATCAGCAGCCTCGGCCATAACATCCACGTAAATGCATTCCAAATCGGGATCTGTACAAAGTCTCTTCTTGTCATCCGCGTAGAGGAGTTTAAGGTATATCCAAGGGAATTCATTCCCGGGCTGAGCGTCAATCGCTTTTTTAGCATAATTGGCTTCATTTGACTTCGACTCATCCTCCATGTTAGGATTTTGTATTATTGGGCGGTATAACTGCATACAAATAACAAGAATTAATAAAGACATTATTATAAAAAACCTTATAAATTGATAGGTCTAAAAAATCTACATGGTCCCATGCTGAGACTTTAAATTTGTCTTTCTCGAGGATTTCATGGCAATATTGAAACTCAGCCAGCCACAAGCTTGTATCGAATTTTCGAATAATCCACTACATGGTGAGAAAAAAATAATACTGTAGTCTAAAAATACGAAATATTGCATTAATTCTACCTCTCTATGGGACCAGACTTGAAAGTTTTTTGTACCCTTTTTGGATGATAAAATGCTCTAGGTAAATTCAAGTTCATAGCTTATTAACTTCACCAATCAGTGAGCTCCTCTCCTTCCAAACCTGATAAAGAAAATTCAAATTTATTATTATATATGAATAATAATACACTAAATCCAAAGTAGATAGTACCAAAATGTTATCAACTCAAATCATTGGGATTGGCAGCCAAGAGTTCATAATTGTGTTTGAGCATCTCAGCGGTAGGTTGAACTGGTGCTTCAGCTTCTACAGCTGCGAGGATTTTTGGTTAATTCAAAAAAGCTACAAGCAGACGTACGTATTATCCAACACACAATTACTAAGCATCATCTTTTTTTCATTTTATTATCTAAGACAATAAAAAAGGATAAGAAATTTAATAAAATATGAAGAAAAAAAAATTATTGACTGAATATTGTTAATTTATTTCCTCCTGTAGTACTTCCATCCTTCAATCCCGACATTTTGGCATGATGAAAAAGCTGATTTAAAATCTAATACACACACGCATGTATATATATATTTTAATTGTGAGTTTTGGGCAGTTAAAAATTCAATTTATGTGGCTTACAAATTTGAAATTCTAAGACTTCAAAAAAACAAAATTGAATTTTAAAAAAATCTAAATTCAGAGCTTTAAAAAATTCAAAAATCTTGTTCACAAGTTCAAAAATTTAAGCAATCATATCCTAAGTTTTAGTCATAATATATGAAATTCAGCTATTTTAAAATTCGAATTTTTTTAAAAAGCACACGACTGTATATTTGAAACCTATGTTGAAAAATCAACAATTGTGTGCTGTGAGATTTGAATTAAAAAAAATGCAACACTCTTGTTAGGCCGGAAATATATCATAACACGGGTTAGAAATTTATGAAAAATTAATACATTGGACGGTATCACTGATCCGAAACCGAACTCAATATCGGTAACATATTTTGTTTCGGAACAGTGATTTCGTGTAATGTTTCCATCAGTCCAATGTTTTCATCATCGACGAAGGAGGGGATCACGCCAAATTGTCGGAATTGAAGGATGAAAATACCGACGGACTGGAGGAAATAAATTAACAATATTCAGTCAATAATTTTTTTCTTCATATTTTATTAAATTTCTTATCCTTTTTTATTGTTAATAAATTAACATAGTGTTGATAATGAAAACATAGGATGGAATCACTGGCTAGCTTGAACTCGATGTTGGTGACAAATTTTGTCGCCTCTGCAAGATCATACATTATAGAATTGAACGTCTGTGCGGATTTTCCTCGGAAATAAATATCAATTTTATTATAATATGTAGTTCATAAAAACAGGAATAACAACAGAACAATTTAGGTGGCGATTGGATATCCTTTCAGTTTCTTTCGTTTCGTTTTGCTAGAAAATAGTGAAAAAAAATATTTTAGGAAGATGAAATTTTTTTGGTGAAATAATGATTGGGTATGATTTATATAATATTTGATGAGTGATTGGATCTAAAAAAATTTGTAATGGCCGCCTCCCTCACATTCTCTCTTCTCGCCGTCGTCATCCTCGCTTCCTCCGCCGCCGCCGGGCCTACGGCAAGGCTTCGAGGAGTTGTACCGGCAACTGGGCTACGAAGGTGATTTCAGGCCCTTTGGTTTCAGGCTGCGAGTTTGGGAAAAACGGTGGCAATGGGTATAGGAAAAAAAAGGTGGTCACAGGCGCTACGATTTGTTAAAAGGTGTCATACTCTCAAGCATTCTCGTATTGTCTAATTGTCTAATAAATATATATTGATTATTATTATATAATATTTTTTTTATTTATATCATTGAGTTCATTACTAATATTTAGTTACATACTCCAGTTATTGCAAATATATCATTATTTACATGTACAAAATATTTGAAATCTCAAAATTAAATTATTTCAACTTTTATTATAAATACAATATATTTAATTATTTTCACATATAAGTTTTTTTTTGTGATTAAGATTATTTCATATTTAATTTTTTTTAATTAAAATAATTAATTTAAGATTTTCCCTACTAATTATATATGACTTATTTATATTTTTATATTAGGAGTATAAAAGAAAATTATTGAATTAGACAAAATATAATAAAATAAAACTAATTAAGTTAGGCTAAGTATAATAAAAATAAAATATTAAATTAGGTAAGATCAATGAAAGGAAAATATTAAATGATGTATATATTAGACTCAGACACATAAGCAATCGAAGCACCAATCTTTTTTATTATCCAAGCGAAGCATACAGAGCAGACACATAAATTATGAGAATTTTGCACTAAATATACTTATTTAACACTCGTGTATTACATGGGACTTATCAAAAGATAAATAAAAAAAATATTTGTGATAATTAATGAATTTTAAATCTAAAATAAAAAATTAAATAATGTATTCTCAATTTGTGCCTTGTACAGGTCTGATCTATTTATTAATTATTATAAATATTAAATAATTTTGTATTTGATGTTTAAATTAAGTTCATTAAATCTTAGTTACTTACTTACAAAAATTCAAAAGGCGTCACATTCTAAACCCGTATCTAATTATCTATTTTATTAATTATTATATTATTAAATCATTTTATATATTAATGTTTAGAATAAATTCGTTAATACTTATTTGTTACATAATTTGAAATATTCAAAAGATGTGATACTCTCAACCCGTGTCGCATTGTACTGGTGTCTAGTAAATATTTATTAATTATTAGTATATAATTTAATACAAAAATATTTAGATTGAATACATTACTAGTATTTAGCTACATACTTAGATTATTGTAAACAACTCATAGTTTACCTATATAGGATATTTGAAACTCTAAAAATAAAATTATTTTAAATTATATTATCAATAAAACTTATTTAGTTATTTTATAATAAAGTTTTTTTTATTAAAATTATTTCATATGTAGTTTTTCTTTTAATTAAAATAACTAATATAGATATTCTCTACTAATTATATATGAATTATTTCTATTTTTATATTAGGAGAATCAAAGGAAAGTATTGAATAAGGAAACATATAATAAAAGAATTAAAGTAAGTAAGATAAAATAAAAAAAAGTATTAAATTAGGTAAATATTAGGATTAGATGACACATAAGCAAACGAAGCACCATAATTTTTTATTTGTCAAACGAAGCATATGAAGCAGGCACATAGGTTATGATGATTTTGCATTATTATGTATGGGTGATATATATATATATATATATATGATTATTTGGAACAATTACTCGTACTAGCATATACAAAAGTTATAGAGGATTTAATTGTGCGGGAGAAGTTATCATGTTTTTCATGCATTACACACACACACATAATATATATATATATGATTGTTAGTAAAGCTAATTGATAAGGGATAAATTTATCATTTTACACGTGGATATGTGATCCTATAAAAGCATGACACGAGTATAACGTAGTTGATAATCATCCAACGAATGGGATGAGGTCCACTCATTTGCACAAAGGATAAAATGAGTCTCACTCCTTCGTAAGCGGATTTATAGCAGGCCCACTCCTCCTTATTACCTTTGTCACTTCAAAAGCCTAACTGACGAATGATTCCTTTGCCAAGTTAGGTTACCAAGGTCTTCTTTTGCCTATGAAATGAAGACTTTTTTTGTAAGGTAAAATACACACTCTCCCAATCACTCACTATCTCTCATATTATGTTTAACTTAAGCATTCGAGTATCTACACTGAATGACCTGTAAAATTTTTTTGCAGACGTTCATAGCACTAGAGATAAAGGTCGCTCACGCGTTGATTTCATGCTGATGTCGACCTTCGAATCACCATATAAGTCCTCCATTCTAGTCCTTTAGTGAATCTTCCAATTCACCATACTTGTCCTCCGGTCTAACCCTTCGTAATTATTATATTATCATTAGTCATACTAGTATATACACAAGTTATGAAGGACTTAATTATATAGAAAAGTTATCTTGCTTCTTATACATCAGACAAAACAATTAAAGTTTAATAATCATGTTAGCATATACACAACTTATGAAGAATCAAGGGTACCCTTTTGTAGTTTTCCTTTTATTTATTTATATTTTATTAAAAACTATGTCATATGTAATATATGTGGATAAAATAGTAATCTCTCTCATTATTTATGTGAGAAGATTCATTTTCTCAACTTTAGGTTCTCTTATTCTTAGATATGTAAAATATGGTTAAGTAAGAACTCTATTTCAACTAGCAAAATCCTAAATTTCCTACTATACATTAATTTAATGGGAGTTGGTGTTATATGTACTTTTCTTAAACTTTTTAGTACCTTCTTCTTTCTTTCTTTTTTTTTTTTTTTTCAGATCACAGTCGATGGTTATACTATTTGTGAACTCATTATATTTATTTCCTGATAATTTTGTGTGATATCATATATGTCATTTCTAATTTACCCCTTCGTCAACAACAAAAATGTCCAATTAAATTAGTTTCACGAAGCCAAAATCTAAGTCTGTGACATATTTAATAGCTTTGGCAAGTTCATTCATTAACGAATAACATATCAGAAGATTAATGGGTTGTTTCCCTCGAAAAATTATTGAACGTTGGTTTGTTCTCAACGATGAAGTATGCATAATTATCGTGTTACCCTTAAGTGATTAAGTTGAGAAGAAATGCATGTAGAAATGACAGTCGTCTCCATAGTCGGTTGGATGACACGCATAAGCTAACTGCCAAGATAACTTACGAATATTACTATATATTCAGGTATTTTGAAGATTTATTAATCTTTGATGTTTGAGCATGATGTATTGTAGAATTATTAGGCATGTTTAGCTTATGATTTAAGTGTAAAAATATAAGGAGAAAGTGTCTGTACAGATGCTATGGAGTCATGAAGCCTCATATGTTGGCATATTATCTATTACATGCTCTGATGTATTTCAGATTCCATGAATGAGATGGTAGCTTTGATTAGTTCTAGAACTCTAGTTAACCCATACTCAATGGCATCAAGAACTCCAAAATTGACCATGAATCGATAATGTGGTTCCAATTAACATTGCATTAAACACAAGTGACGTCTATGAGACATTAAAATTACCCTGAGAGGGAGAATTATTCTTTAGCCATTCACTCATTTTCGATAGAGTTTTAATACACTTATATATATCCATGAAAATGGGTAATAGCAAATCAAATCAAAAGGCTTTCACATTAGGGAAAGAAGTGTCAATTAATAATTGTTTAAATATGGGCTCATGAAGGGGTCCTCTTATCAAATCATATGTGAATGCCAACATGTGTTGAAATTTAAGCAAAAAGTGTTACTACAATTGCTCAGGAGTCGTGAAACCTCCATGTGTATGACCATTTCCCTTAACATGCACTCATGTAATTCGGATTCGACAAATGAGATAATAACTTTGATTGACCATACTTAAAAACTCTGGTTCATGTAACCTTGACTCGTCGATGGCATCCTAAACCTTGGAATCGATCATGAATCAATCATTCAATGCCAATCAATGTTGTAGTTAAACAAATGTGATGAGGCATTCAAATCACACTATAATTATTCTCAAACCATTCACTCAAGTCCGAGATAGAAACTCTGGTTCAGGTAACCTTAACTCGTTAATGGCATCCCAAACCTTGGAATCGATCATGAATCAATCATCCAATGCCAACCAATGTTGTAGTTAAACACAAGTGACGGGGCATTTAAACCACACTTTAATTATTCTTCAGCCATTCACTCACGTCCGAGAAAAATTTCATACACTGGTAAACATAATATCTTATGGAATCAAGCGGCATGCCCATTAGGAAAATAGAAAGAGGAGAACAAATGAAAGAAAAATAGGATCTTGATAATTTTGCAATTCGAATCCTAAAAATTATAAGTGATATCATACATGTTCTTTCTGATTTACTCATTATTCGACATCGAAATGAACCCAAAATCTAAGTTTGCGACATATTTAGAAGGTTTCAAATTTCTAATAAGTAGTAAAAGTGGAATCCTCAGTCGGCCTTATAATCTGTTGGATGTTGTTATAGATCCAGTTATTCCGCAAATCCATTTATCTTCATTGTTTGTGCATGGCGTATCCTAATTTAGGATATGATTTATGAACTTTATTAGTTTTTTTATCATAAAATCCCAAAAGTAAAGTCTCAATCAAGATGTCAAAATACGAGATAAATGTCAAAACTGCAGAACTGCTGGAAGTGTCAACTGGTACTTCATGTTCAAATATGGTACATCGAGATAGTAGTCATAACAATATCATATGTAAACGTCAATTGGTATGGAAGTTTTTAAAAAGTGTTCGTACAGATGATCGGAGTTGTGAAATCTCCTCTTATTTTCCCTTACATGTTCGCAAATATTTCGGATTCCATAAACGAGACAATAGCTTTCATTGGCAGTATTCAAGAACTCTGATTCACATAATCTTAACACATACTCGATCACATTGGGAACCTGGAATCGATCGTTCAATGCCAACCAATGTTGTGACGTCTCCAGGGCATTGAAATCACCGGGAATGAGAATTATTCTTTAGCCATTTACTCACATCTGAGATAAATTCAATGCACTGATATATAGAAAAAAAAGGATGATAGCCAATGAAATCAAGAAGTCTGCACATCAAGAAAAGATAATTTGAAAAAAAAAACATATTAAAAAGGATTTTGATAATTTTGGGATTCAAATCCCATCAATTTTGTGTTATACATGCACTCTATGATTTATGATTTACTGATTCGTCAATAATAAAAATATCCAATGGAATCGATTTCATGAATCTAAAATCTAAGTCTATGACATATTTAGTAGCTTAGGCAAGTTCATTCATTAACAAACATGTTTAAGAAAGAAAGAATTACGATAAATTTGTGATTCAAATCCTAATAATTTTGTATGATATCTTAAATGTCCTTCTCAACTTAGTCCTTCGTTAAATGTTTCAAAGTTAAGTGGAAGTGAAATCCTCAACCAAATCCATAATGTGTCATATAACATGCACAGGTCGACCATGATAGGTGCTAATATAACTTCATATGAATCATGTTAGGTATTCCATCCTTGATATTTGAGCATGATGTATCCCTTACTTATTTCGCATGTTTAAGATATCATTTATAAATTTATGTGTTTATATATTCATAAAATCTCAATAGTATAGTGTCAGTGAAGATTTCAAATTACGAGATAAATGTCAAGACTTCAGAAGTGTCAATTAGTAATTGTTTAAATATGGGGCCATGAAGGGGCCCTCTTATCAAATCATATGTGAATGCCAATATGTGTTGAAATTTAAGTAAAAAGTGTTCCTACAATTTCTCGAGAGTTATGAAACTTCCATGTGTATGACATATTTCTCTTAATATGCACTCATGTAATTCGAATTCGACAAAAGAGATAATAACTTTGATTGACCATAGTTACACACTTCGGTTCATGTAACCTTAACTCGTTGATGGCATCCTAAACCTTGGAATTGATCATGAATCAATCGATCAATTCCAACAATTATTGTAGTTAAACACAAGTGACGAGGCATTCAAATCACAATGTAATTATTCTTCAACCATTCACTCATATCCGATAGAAATTTCATACACTAGTAAACATCCCAAGGGATAATATCTTATGGAATCAAGAGGCATGCACATTAGGAAAAAGAGAAATAAGGGAACAAAGGAAAGAAAATAGGATCTTGATAATTTTGCAATTCGAATCCTAATAATTAGAGGTGATATTATACATGTTCTTTCTAATTTACTCATTATTGGACATCAAAATGAATCTAAAATCTAAGTTTGCGACATATTTAGAAGGTTTCGAATTTCTAATAAGTAGTAAAAGTGGAATCCTCAGTCGGACTTATAGTCTGTTGGACGACACGCACAGGCGGACTGTAGGTTCCAATATAACTTTTTATAAATATTATTATAGATCCAGGTATTCCGCAAATTTATTTATCTTCATTGTTTGAGCATGGCGTATATGATTTATGAACTTTATTAGTTTCCTTATTCATAAAATCTAAAAAGTAAAGTCCCAATTAAGATGTAAAAATATGAGATAAATGTCAAAACTGCAGAACCGCTGGAAGTGTCAACTGGTACTTCATATTCAAATATGGGTACATCGAGATGGTCGTCATAACAATATCGTATATAAACGTCAACTGGTGTAGAAGTTTTAAAAAAGTGTTTATACAGATGATCAGAGTTGTGAAATCTCCACGTATTGTCCTATTTTCCCTTACATGTTAGCAAATATTTCGGATTCTATAAACGAGACAATAACTTTCATTGGCAGTACTCAATACGATGAAATCTCCATACAGATCCTGCTTCCATTCAAGAGTTTTTCCAATTACTGAAAGCCCACGATTTGGAGGACCTGCGCTTCTTGTTGGATTGGAGCGATGACTCTTTAATCCGATTACTCAATAAAATCAAGCAACAACAATCGGTGGATCTTATAAAATTGAAAAAATTTGTTCATCGGAGGCTTTGATATGCCGAAGATATATTTTATGCAAGAAAAATTGGGCAAATGGCCAAGAGAATGAATACGATGATCATGCCAATTCGACGATCAGAAAACACACGTGCCGATAAGCTAGCACATATTCGTAAGAGTGACATTACAGGATTCTTCAAACGAGCGAACGGGGTCAATTTATATGGCCCAAAGTTCAGTTATGGATCAAAAAAACTTGAAGAAACTTTACCCAGAAGAAGGAATGGAATGAATATGACGAGGCCAAGTATTCCCAGGAAACCAAACAATCCAGGAAGATGAGGAAGATCAAGTCATCAAAGCTCTTCATCGGAGGTCTCTCCTCGAACATTGATGACAATACCATGACAGAGGTATTTTCTACCTTTGACGATGTTAACAAAGCTAAAGTTATTATCGACGAAGGAAAGTCGTCGAGAGGATTTGGTTTTGTCGAGTTTTTGACGAATGAGTCTGCCCGCTCGGCATTGAACGCCATAGATGGACAGATGTTGAATGGAAAGAACCTTTGTGTGAGCTATGCCCAGGTGTTGTAAAGTAGCATCTTTAACAACAGTGGTGGGATGTGTTTCATTGATTTTTTATTTTTATTTTATTTTATTCTTTTAAATAAGCATGAATGATTATGTGGTGGATTTATGATGAGGTTCCTTTGCCTTTTCAAAAGTGGTGGGTTTTGTTTTATTTCTTTTTTATTTATATTTTATTTTATTTTAAATCACTATGAATGATTATGTAATGGATTTATGATGAGAACAGTGGTGGTTGTGTTCCACATACACTGAGCTCGCAAAATTATTACTCAAAAACCCAAAAATAACCAAAAAAAAAAAAAATCACCTTAATAGAGAAAATATGGGTGTCTTAAGCTTTAATGGTTAAGCGACACATTCGAAGTTGTTCCGAATAATGTAAGATAAAATGATGAACAACTAGCTCCATTTGTCTGAGCTTATATTTTATTTGTTTTGGGGACTTTGCTTTTACCTGACATTAGGGTTCAATATGTCTCAATACTGTATTTATATTCTTTTAGAGATATTAATCCTGATTCTCTCAACAACCATGCATGGAGAGCTGGTGTACTTGAAAACCTACATGAATGGCTCAGCAATGGTTCCAAGACTTTCAAGGGAGCAACTTGGATTTTACCGGCATTCTTTTAACTGTTTAAGTTTAACCACCCCTCAAATATTTGTTGTAATTAATCTTAAACAAAATGTTTCTTTTGTAGATGTTTTTTATGGAGCGCAACGCGAGCTATTGAATGATACCGAGCCTCCTGCCCTGATTGCCTTCCCCTCTTTCAAGGACTGGGCCCTCCTACTCCATGCACCATCAAAGAACACTCGTCGTGAGGTTAATTGGGATGAAATCTTTTAGAATATCAGTGTTACGGTATGATCTTCTTTAGTTCAACCCCCCATGATTGTGAGTCTGTTGAAAAAAAAATAAATGACACAATAATTGAAGAGTTTGAGTCTAAAAAGAATCAAAATTTGAAATTTCGATAGTATTTTTGTTGCATGACTTGTATTATTAAACCACGAGGTTGGCAATTTGTTAGTAGTTGTATGTCACTTGGATAAAGGGATAATTGTGTTGGTAAATTGATGAACTAGTCGTTTGTCGAGATATTGGTGAATTATATTTATGGGGGGAATTGATGTGTATTTTTAATGGTACAATTAATGTGTTGACAATGGCCTACTATGGTATGTGGGTGTGATAAAGTGCTTATGCCTAATGCTTCTATGGTTTGTTAACTATTTCAATTTTCTTCTATAATGCTAGCGGAAAATACCATAATCCAAAAGACACAAACATTTATACATAACAATCCATCAGATCTAGTTTTGGTGCTCAGAATCAAGAAACAACTGGAAAAACTCATCCCAATTAAGTTCCTATTTTGAAGAGTTTGGCCTGCCTCACGAACCACGGTGAAGTTTCCTCTTTAATGATGAGAGGAATATCCTTTGCGAAATCAGAGTTCCTCATCCTTACAATCCCTCCAGCATTGTCACTGTTAGAAAGCTTGAGCTCCACGAAAAAACGTGCTTTGCGAATCATTGTACCACTAATTTCTCCGAACTTAATCTTATCCCCTTTGCGAAAACTAATCTCAGTTTTTCCATAGATGTAATCTTCAAAGACCTTTTTAATATCATAAATGGGCGCTTCTGGTACATTTTTTGTACAGTACAGTCTGCATGTGATATTCAATTTGAAGTATGATTAGGATTTCTTTTGGGGAGATGGAGAGTTTGTCATTGAATGTCAAGTTTTTACCAACCATGGGGCAGTGTACGAAGGTCCTCAAACAAAAGCATAATAATTGTGTTTCAATCTTCTTCTATTATTGTACCTTTGGTCTTAGTTAGTTGTATGTCATTTGGTGAATTATATTTATGGAGGGGAATAATGTGTATTTTGTAGGATATTCCTTATAGAAGGTATGTGGAACACCAACAACGAGAACGTCAAAGAAATTTCTTTTCCTGAGTTGTGATATTTGATTATCTCGTTGTAATTTATCATCGTCCCGATAAAGTTCCTTAACAATTAGGCATTCAAAATTTGGATGCATCTCAATTGCGTGATATGGTCTCTGTACACTCGAATGAGAAAAAATTCCATGTGGACAGGAGGTTCCTTGAGCATTATGCGTCTTATATTAAAGCTTGGAAAGCGGAGAGGTATACATCTTGTGTGAAAGACACCTCCAAAGGTATGCGATTTTTTTATTTGTTCTTGCTCCATAACTTATATATTATATTTATTGAGCATTCAACATTTATGAGATACTTGTTTAGTTATTATTTTTTGCTTTTTTTTTTTAATTTTTTATGTATCGAGTGTCATTCTTTGGTACTTGCTCTTTTGTAGTTAAAGAAAGAAATAAGAGTTGCTCCATCATTGTGCATTACTTAATTCCACTTAAGCATACATATTGATTGCTTTTGTAAAATTAGAAGGTCTATAATTTTAAAAATAAGGATCAGATTTACGATGTTGTTAATCAATGTTATCAACACCAGTTAACAACATCGATTAGAATAAAATAAATTTATGCAGCGGAAATTAAAATACGAGAACACGTTTAAACAAATTCAGTTCACAAGTAAATACTTGTGAACTTGGGTGTACAAACCCGAAAACTATATTACTTTCACTTCACGTTCAATACACAATATAAAGTAATATATGAAAACTAAATATCAAGAAACTTGATACTAAATACTTGTTGCCGGAATGGCAAGATCTCTTCGGTTGGTCACGCAACTTCCAAGATCTTGTAACTCATGAACGTTGGCTCCAAGTAGTTTTCTTCTTCGTGTTCTTCTTCCTTTCTTGTGCGTCTTCTTGCGTCTTGCGTCCTCCAAGAATCCGTGCGTAAAGACTCTAAAAAACGTGAACCAAGTGTAGGAATACTTATGTCTTAAATAGACAACTAAGAATCCTAAACTTGGTAAAATTCTAAAAACAACTCCTAAACACAATTTAGGAATAATTAAAGTCTTGTGCATAAACTAGGAAATATAAAATTGTCCTAAATCTAGTTCCCTAATTTATTTTGTGCCCAAGAAAGGCAAATAACAAAATAGGAATTATTGCCAAGAATTAATTCCTCAACAATCTCCCCCTTTTGCCTTTCTGGACAAAACACTAAGACGCAAACACAAATGAAAATACTAACTCCCCCTAAGATAGAAAACTCCCCCTAAATAAAACACCCAGTGTTGTTAACACGCAAACCAACATTACAAACCAACATTGTTCAAACAAAACAGCTTTCTCAAAAACAAACAGAGTAAAGGAACTTAATGACTTCGAATCCTCTTTGACCGTCGAGGAGATGTCGAAGTTCCTTCATCACTCTTCTTCCTCTTCTTCTTCTCCCTCAATTTCATCATTTTCCTCAAAGCCTTATTACGCGCCCGTATTCGCTTACGCCTCTTCTCTTGAGCAAGGCTCGCCAAGGCTTCGGCGGCAACAGCATCTTCAGCATTATCAGCAGCATTCTCAGTTCCGGCAACATCCTCATCCTCATCTTCTCCAGCAACACTCTCTCCCCCTACGTTCGCGTCACTCTCTCCCCCTTTTTGACCAGAAAGGGAAAGGGCCTCCAACAACGAGTAACGAAGTGCCTGCAGCTTAGAAATCTGCAAATCTATGGAAGCAACATGCGCACGTATGAGCTGCGCAGAAATGCGAACCATGTTGGGATCGTCCCTCTCAACATCACTAGCAACATCGGCAGGAGCAGGAGCCTGCCAAGGTAAATCGAGCACCCTTGCACCAGTAGTGTGTTGGCCTCGAAAAGCGAACCAATCCGCATCACCAGTGAGCACATCATCTGGGTGAAGCGTCAGACCCTGGCTCTTCAACAGGCTGAAAATAAGAGAAGAAAAACACAACGAGGCAGCAGACCTTGATATGGCAAATTTAGTCACAATATCAAAAACATGGTGTCCGAAACTAAACTTAACTCCCTTCCCAAGCTTGAACAAAAATTGGGCCTGAGGCCGAGTAACAACTGTAGTGTTCCTGGAAGGGACCCAGTTGCAAAGAGCCACCTTATGCATAATAGAATACAAGGACGAGAGCCTAGTGCTAGGTAATTGCTCAAACCATGAATGTACCATCCCACCAGACAGAAAGGACACAACCTCATCCATATCATCCACAGAAAAATTACCCCGATGTGCAGTGGTGCCAAATAAATCATCGATTAAGTCAGGGGTAAAGGCAAACACCTTTCCACGCAGAAAAACTTTCCCATAGTTCACAGAACTTAAATCAACAATCGAGGGCAGCATATTGGCATAGAACTCAAGAATGACGTCCCTAACAAATGGAATGACGGTAGAGACTGTGGAATACATACCATGAAATCGGAGGTAGGCTATCAGGTTGTGGCGCTCAAACAATTCAAACGGCACTTTTCTCTCAGCGATCATATGGCGAGTTTGATAAACATCAAAAAGCTCAGCAGCCTCAGCGGTTAAAAACTTCTCGGAGAAGGGCTCCATGTCCTCAATTTCTGGCGAAGGAGTAGCAGTGCCAGATGAGGACTGGGAGTGATCACAGGCAGCCGAGGAGGACTGCGTGGGAGAATGTGATGGAGCCGGGACAGATGCAGTGTGGGAGGACGAGACAGACTTTGAGTGACTCAATGTTGGTAAGGGACTACCAACATGACTACCAACATCATCCTTTGCAGTTGTCTTCTTTTTCTTCTTGTCCTTTTTGAATGCAGCAAAAATCTCTTGCAAGGGAACATCCATTGAAGAGTCATGGGAATGTTCAAAAAGGCCTGTATCAAACTCAGGCGATGCAGCAGGAATAGGAGACGGCGGGGGAACATCAGCAGGCGACCTGGCGGAACTAGTAACCTCGCCGGTGATAAAATCCAGCACAGTGTATGGAGGCGAAGAGTACTCAGTAGAAGATGACTTGGGAGAGATCTTGACATTCGCCTGGCTCGGAGAAACACTGTCTTTCTTCTAGCCGGGTCTCCTGTCGGCTTTTCGTACGAGCTGCTTCCGGCGAGTAAACCTCTTCTTCTCCGGCAAACTAGGAGCAGAAGCAGACGGTGGCTCAACTCCGGCAATCGGAGCAGTAGGATCAAAATCATGATCATCGGGATCAGACTCCACAACAACATCCTCCTGGAGGTTCATGTGTTCAATCGGCACGTGGCGACGCGGACCTGCCTTGCTCTTTGGGACCGCGGGCGGCACAACGCCGGGCGGGATGTTGCGCAGACGCCTGGACCGCTTTAGGGTAGGATTCCCAACGCGGCCAAAGGTCTCAGCCACAAAAGCTAAGTCGGGGGGGTTATCGACGTCAATCTCGTTTTCGGGCTGTCCAGGGAACACCTGAGTAACCTGCGTAGCATCGACCGGTGATGGAACAGGTACGGCAGCAAGAGAATCAGGCGCATGCAAATCAGGCGGCGATGTTGATAGCGGTGGGCTTGAAAAGCTACCACCACCAATCTCTTCACGGATATCTAGGCCGCCTATCTTTGGATATGGCAACGGAATCTGGTCGCCGGAGCGGCGAATCTCCTCTGGTAGTTCAGGGACTGTCGGCGGTGAAGAGCTAGACATCCTGCAAAAATTCACAGCAAATAAAAACCAAGAGCAGAAATTTGATAGAATTGGAGAGGAGAAAGGAGTCTGAGAGTTGTAATTCGAAAGGGGTTTGGAGATTGTGATCAAACGGTAAAAAGAAATCAGCCTTTTAACCCCCAAAAAGTGACCGTTGAAAGAGGGAAGAGAAAGAGTAAAAAATAAAAGGAAAATTCCCTAAAAAATCTCACCGGTTGATTTTTAGGAGTAAAACACGATTTTTAATTCCTTTTTTTTGTTTAAGGCACCACTCCTCCTCAAAATAGGCTTCGTGACCCCAAAAATTGCCCCACAAACTTTATTCATTATTCCTCCCTTTTTTTAAAAAAAAATTGTACGACTTAATCTACAAAATAGGCCGAAAAATACAAAGCTGAATTTTGTGAACCATCAGCACAGTTTTACCTATCTTGTGCAATGTTATATTTCACTCACCAAATTCACCTCGTTATTACCTGTCCAGCCATCCGATTATAACTCCACTGAAACACTTGGTTAGCTCAATTCAAAACAAAATTAAGAGAATTCAAGCAAGACAAAGAACACAAGAAACATAACGCACAGTAAGAAGGCATCTTCACAAAGTATGAATGTCCTACGGGATGCCTAAAAATCATGACCTAAAAGGTTAAAATAGAACACATTATGATTTCAGTGTTTTGATCCAATGTTTCTTTTTATTGCTAACAACATTATAAACCAACATTGCCTTAGGTGAAGTCAATGGAAATTTACCCCTTAACCCAAGTTAATGACTACGTCAAAATCTCTCAAGAAGGTGAATTTTAAAGATTGGAGCATTTTGAGTCCAGATTTTCTTCATCCTTGAAGGGATTTAAATCTTTTAATCTTTAGCAATTGCTGTTGAACACCTCTTGTTTTTGGACCTGGGAGAAAACCAGTTTCTGCAGGCAAGTTCCACAATCACCTAATTTCGAAGAGGTTGGTCCTTTTTGTCATTACTTTTATTGAAACAGAGGACCTTATTTCACTTTTAATCAAACTCAATGCATTAGAATAATGTATGAAAAGAAGGATAAAAATGCATGCAAAATAGTACAGATGTTGTGACTGATGTTGATAAGTAGTGTCACAACATCACACCAACATTGGTTAGACAATGCACATACCGAAATCTCTTCTCAACCGAGAGAAGGTCTCGTAGTCTAATGCCTTAGTGAAGATGTCAGCTAGCTGATTATCAGTTCCAATATGTTTAAGGCTAACAATATTCCTCTCAATTAGGTCTCGAATAAAGTGGTACCTTATGTCAATGTGTTTGATTCGAGAATGCTGGACTGGATTTTTGGAGATGTCAATGGCACTGGAATTATCACACAACACCGTCAAGATACTACTGTGCAGACCGTAGTCTTCAATCATTTGGTTCATCCACAGTAATTGTGTGCACGCACTTCCAGCTGCAATGTACTCGGCTTCAGCTGTAGAAAGAGAAATACAATCTTGCTTTTTGATGTACCAAGAAATTAGATTATTACCCAGAAAAAAGCATCCTCCAGTAGTACTCTTCCTATCTACTACATCCCCAGCCCAATCCGAATCAGTGAATCCTAAAAGATCAGTACCAGTATCTTTCGTGTACCACATACCTAGTTCAGTTGTACCAGCAATGTAACTAATAATTCTTTTAACCGCTTTTAAGTGTGACTCTTTTGGATTAGACTGATACCTAGCACATAAGCACACACTATACATAATATCAGGTCTACTTGCTGTCAAATACAACAAACTTAATATCATACTCCTGTACATGGTGTTATCAACACCCTTACCAACATCGTCTCTGGTCAGCTTTACAGTTTTGCCCAGCGGCGTTTTCTTAACAGTTTCACCCTCTAACCCAAACTTTTTGACTAAGTTCTTTGCATATTTAGTTTGGGAAAGGAAAATACCGTCATCAAGCTGTTTAATTTGTAAACCAAGGAAGTACGAGAGGTTACCTTCCATGCTCATTTCGAACGTATCAGACATTCGAGTGACAAACTCCTCGACCATCTGTTCGTTAGTGGATCAAAAAATAATATCGTCTACATAAATTTGGACAATTAAGATGTGCTTGTTGGATTTAAGAAGAAACAAGGTTTTATCAACTTCTCCTCGTCTAAAATTCAAATAAAGCAAATGTTGAGTTAGCCTTTCATACCAAGCTCTCGGAGATTGTTTTAAACCATAAAGTGCCTTTTTCAATTTTAAAACAAAATCAGGTTTTTGAGGATCCACAAATCCTTTAGGCTGCTCAACATATACTTCTTCATTTAATACCCCATTTAAAAACGCACTCTTAATGTCCATTTGATATAGCGAAATTTTCATATGACAAGCAACAGAAAGCAAAAGTCTTACCGACTCAATTCGAGCAACAGGGGCAAAAGTCTCATCAAAATCAATACCTTCAATTTGTGTATACCCTTGTGCAACAAGTCGAGCTTTATTCCTCACAATGTTGCCTGCTTCATCAGTCTTGTTCTTGAATATCCACTTGGTCCCTGTCACGTGAGCATTCTCTGGTCGTGGAACAAGATCCCACACATCATTCTTGGAGAATTGGTCTAGCTCCTCTTGCATAGCCCGAATCCAGAACTCATCCTTGAGTGCATCCTCCACGCGCTTGGGCTCTATTTTAGAAAGGTACAAAGACTCACGAATTTTAGAACAATTAGTAGACAAACATACATACCTGACCATTTCCTTGAAGTTTATTTGTCGACGTCTTGTACTCCTTTCGTCCATATCACCAATGATTTGGCCCACGGGGTGGTTTTTTCTGGATTCTGGATGGAATATCCCTCTGATGAAGATCAATGGGATCTGCTGGATCTTCTTCCTCTGAATCAGAGTCAGATTCTGCAATTTGACTTGATGTTGGTACTGATGTTGGTATCCCAGTATCAACATGGTTATCAACATCACTTAAGTTTCTGAGTTCAGTGGCCGCATCTTTGTTTTCAATACCTGCACCATCAACTGAAGTAGGAGTAACACTGCCCTGAGGGTTTTGATCATAAACCAGATCATCATCCTCGACAGGCTTGACTCCACTTGTTAGATCATCAAACTTGACATTTACTGACTCAAACATACTTCGAGTTCGAAGGTTAAATAACCTATATGCATGACTATTTTGAGAATAGCCCATAAAGATGCACTTATCACTCTTTGAGTCAAGTTTAGCAAGATGATTTCTGTCATTAAGCACATAGCAAACACATCCAAACACATGAAAATAGCTCAATTTTGGTTTCTTCCCAATCAACAATTCGTAGGGAGTTGCACATGAACCTGGTCTAAAGTAAGCCCTATTCGTGATATGACATGCGGTGTTCATTGCTTCAGCCCAAAAATCTTTTAGCTATTCCATTAGAAATGAGCATAGTTCTAGTCATCTCTGCTAGAGTTTTATTCTTACGTTCAGCTATGCCATTTTGTTGAGGGGTAATTGGAGACGAAAATTCATGACTAATACCCTCAGATGTGCAGTACTTTAGAAAAGATGCGTTTTCAAATTCCTTTCCATGATCAGTCCTAATTCTACCAATTTTTACTTTAAATCTTACACATAGCTTCTTTGTAAGTTTTCTGAAAGCCTCAAAAGTTTCAGATTTTTCTTTTAAAAACTCTACCCAAGTAAACCTAGAAAAATCATCAACAATTACGAAAACATACCTCTTACCACCAAGACTTTCAACCTCTAGTGGTCCCATGAGATACATGTGAAGCAGTTCAAAGCAAGATGATGTAGTGAGACTTTGTTGGACTGGATGTGGCACCCTTACCTGTTTCCCCTTTTGTCATGCCTCGCACACCGGAATGATCTTGGTGTTGAGCTTGGGCAGTCCAATCACAGCTTCTTCCTTGGCCAACCTATCCAGCATCTTGTAATTTACATGTCCAAACTTTTGATGCCATAGTTCTGCATCGCTACATTGGGACAACCTGCAAAAAGCATCACTGTGAATTTGGTATTAATTATCTGAAGTTCTTTTTCCAGTGAGGATACATGATCCATTCTCCTCATAAACTTCACATTTTTCACGGTTGAATTTAACGCTGAACCCTCCATCGCACAATTGACTTATGCTGATCAAATTTGCTGTAAGTCCTTCCACTAGTAGTACATTTTCCAATGTTACAACACCAGGAACATGGAGAGTCCCTTGACCAACAATTTGGCCATTTGCGCCTCCTCCATACTTCACTTTTACACCTTTAAATCTGACAATGTTGGAGAGCAATTCTTCTGAGCCTGTCATATGCTTCAAGCATCCACTATCAAAATACCAGGCTCCAGGGACTAGAGACTTCAAAGAGGTATAGATCATATTGCACTTGACGCTGTTTTTCTTGACCCACACTTGTTTGTATCTGATGTTGGTATTGATGTTGGTAGCGCAGTTACCAACATTGGACTTGTCAGGCATATTTGTTCTCTGAAAGTGTCTTCTTTCCCCAATGATCTTCTAACAAAAGGGACGAATGTGGTCTGGTTCTCCACAATGATGACACACGAATTGTCTCCTACTCTTCTTGTGGCGTTTGGAAGATTTTCGTTCTTGACTCGACACTTGCGTGGGTTGACTTGGCTTGTAACCTAATCCATGCTTAGAGGACTCTGGGAAACTGACCTGCAAAATTTCATCAAGCTTCGCCTTACCTTTGTTTAGATTTCAAATTGTTCCTCGAACAGTGGTCAGTTCGTTTTTAATCTTTTCAAGCTCAGCATCCTTCTTGGTGAGAGATGATTCCAACCGAACAATAATTTCGAGCTGATCCTCCTTTTCCTTGGTTAGCTTCTCTACTTCTTTTGCGAGATATTTTGCTTTGAGCACCTGTTTACTCCAATTGACATACAACTTCTTGTGATCTTCACTCAGCTGATCGTATTCCTCATAATAGTCAGTGGTCTCAGCATTCAGGCACACGATGTTATCTGCAAGTAAACCAACATGGATATCGTCGTCCCAAACAACATGGGAGAATAATGCTGGGACTGGATCAAGTGACTCGGAATCATTGAAGTCTTCAGTAAAGTCAGTAGCGATCATACTTTTCTTTCTAAGAAAGTTGGGACACTCATTCTTGTAATGTCCCCAACCTTTGCATTCGTGACATTGTATCTCGCTAAGTTGTTTTGAAAAACTTGACACATTGGAAATTGAATTTGAGGACTGAGATTGTGGAAGAGTTCGTCCAGTATACTTTGGAGTGGATGATTGAGTCATGTTCCTTGTACTTGAGCTTCCAGAGTTGTTCTTCTTCTTCAAGAATTTGTTGAAGCGTTGAGTAACAAGGGCCAGTTCATCTTCTTTGAGAGTAGTCGACTCCATCCTTTTAATAATACCATTAAAATCGAATTCCTCGTCATCTTCATCCCCTACTTTATTTAAATCAGAAGAATAGGCAACATCCTTCTCTTTCGAGCTAGAGGTGACGTGTTCCATCTCGTATTGCTTTAGGTTTCCAACTAAGGTGTTGAAATCGATGTTATCAACATCCTTGGATTCTTCTATTGCCACCACCTTCATACTAAAATTCTTTGTAATGGATCTTAGCAGTTTTCCTACAAGACGAGAATTTGTTATGGGTTCACCCAACTCTTTGCACTCCTCTATTATTTCCGCCAATCTCACAGAGTAGTCCATGATAGATTCTTTCTCATTCATTCTCATAGCCTCAAATGTGGATAAGAGCATTCTTAGTCTGGATTTCTTCACGCTTGTTGTTCCTTCACACACCCTTTGTAGTGCGTCCCAAGCACCCTTTGCCGACTCACAGTTCTTGATGATACGATAGTAGCTTGCATCTACATAGCCACACAAGGCATTGATGCATTTAGAGTTCCAATTTGCAGCAGCTGCTTCGTCAGCGGTCCAATCTTCCTCCTTTTTGGGAATGGCATCGCCCTCGCCATCCGTGACACGTGGCTTTTCCTATCCAACAAGGACGGTCTTCCAAACACGTTCATCCATGCTCTTCAAGTGCCACCTCATCCTTTGTTTGCAGAGAGAATAATTTTCACCATTAAGGATTAAAGGACTCGGGTTGACTTGAGCATCCATAGCACCTAAAAAATAAGGATCAATACTTAAAAGGTTAAGTAACCCGCTCTGATACCAATTGTAAAATTAGAAGGTCTATGGTTTTAAAAATAAGGATCAGATTTACGATATTGTTAATCAATGTTATCAACACCAGTTAACAACATCGATTAGAATAACATAAATTTATGCAGCGGAAATTAAAATACGAGAACACGTTTAAACAAATTCAGTTCACAAGTAAATACTTGTGAACTTGGGTGTACAAACCCGAAAACTATATTACTTTCACTTCACGTTCAATACACAATATAAAGTAATATATGAAAACTAAATATCAAGAAGCTTGATACTAAATACTTGTTGCCGGAATGGCAAGATCTCTTCGGTTGGTCACGCAACTTCCAAGATCTTGTAACTCATGAACGTTGGCTCAAAGTAGTTTTCTTCTTCGTGTTCTTCTTCCTTTCTTGTGCGTCTTCTTGCGTCTTGCGTCCTCCAAAAATCCGTGCGTAAAGACTCTAAAAAACGTGAATCAAGTGTAGGAATACTTATGTCTTAAATAGACAACTAAGAATCCTAAATTTGGTAAAATCCTAAAAACAACTCCTAAACACAATATAGGAATAATTAAAGTCTTGTGCATAAACTAGGAAACATAAAATTGTCCTAAATCTAGTTCCCTAATTTATTTTGTGCCCAAAAAAGGCAAATAACAAAATAGGAATTATTACCAAGAATAAATTCCTCAACAGCTTTCATTGCAGGTTTTGTTCTTCTTGACCCAAGGGGCGATGATGCCTTAGAGTGGGATGAGTTTGTGTTCACGGACGATGGTGAGTATGTAAATGAGGTTGTTGAAGGTGTGAATGAGGTTGCTGAAGGTGAGGATGAGGGTGATTATGTTGAAAACGGGGATGAGGCTAATGATGGTGGTAATGATGCCTTTGCAGGTCCAAAGATAACATCTCTCACATTCATAACAAAACACTATTTCATCAATAAAAAGACATGCAAAATCTAAATTATGAGATATATTATAAAGGGTGCATAACTATAAGTATATTTTAATGAATGATCATATCATGAAAATACTTCATCGAATGGTTGTTTGAACAAAAAAAAACTCCAGAAAAATACCGTCGCTTATTTAAAAATAAAACTCAAGATATAACAAAACTCTTCATACTATGGTAAAAGTTTGAATAAAGCAATTACAGACAAACTAAGATCATTAATAATCATATTTCATTAAGATTTATATCTCACTCAACATCATCTCGAGCGACCCCTACGTTAACTCTGGCTATCTCAAAGGTATTTTGACTCTCACTGAGATAAAAATCAACCTCCATGCCATTGTAGAGTTCAAATCATTCTTAAATTCCACCCACGACTTGCGTCTATCAAAATAGCTGCCACACTTCTCCTCCTCAAAACCAAAGAAAATTGATTCTTAGAAATTCTACTAAGATTGTACTCTCTAAAACGGAGGGCAACCTCATTGTCACGCCTGAGAATAATAATGTGATAAACAATAATACCAGAAATCTCATAATTAGCACGACTTTGATGCCAAGTAATGTAGTCTAGATATTCCCTTCATGAGAAGTTTAGAAGGTTTCTCAGAAGCACACTAAGACGCAGAAGCTTTGAATTTTCCTTTCAAGAGAAGCTTGGACGCTGATTTCATAGACGCAATAGTTCCTTCATTTACTTCAATTTTCATTCACGAGAATGAACTCGCCAATGCTATTAAATATGTCAGATAATTAGATTTAACTTCATGAAACTGATTCGATCGGATGTTTTCATTGTTTGAAAAAGAGTAAAGCAAAAAAGGCATGTAAGATATCACGCGAAAATATCAAAATATGAATCGCAAAATTATCATAAGTGGGTTTTGCTCTGGATAGTGTCGCTATTCAACTCATATTCCCCCAAAAGTGAATTTTATTCAACTCATATTCCCCCAAAAGTGGTGTTTTGCTCTAATAACGCTAAATAAATCAAATACGTGCATTATGATACGAATGCTTCTTATTTAACAACAACAGTTCACTTTTTCACTCTTTTATATACTTTAAGATTTCATTTGAAAAAGAAGATGTTACGTACTAACAAATTCGATTCCATAACCTTGAGCTTCAATGCGAGAGATCTTGTATCACTTAGAATCAAGCTTTGTCAATTAGTACTATAGAGAAGAAATCAATTCTAAACACTAATGCAATTAGAACTACTCCTCATAGACAGATTTGGGATTTGCGATCCCAAGTAAGATTGGTTCAAGGTCGTGAAATATTTTCCTATCAGTTGGGAAAGGTTGTAAGATACGATATACTTCTAAGTAGTTCCCCAAACCTATTGTATGTGTTCGCGTTTTTCGCTATTATTTAGATTAGAGACCCATTCCATGTAGGTTAGCAGGGTTTTTACGTACGAATATTTTTATGCGTATTCCGCAAAAAATATAAATCTTCGACGTTTGAGCATGAATGTCCTAGAATCATTCCGTATGTTTTAGATATGATTTATGAATTTTATATGCTTATTTATTCATAAAATTACAAATGTAAATCAAGATGTCAAAATATGATATAAAAATGTCGAGATTGCAAAACCTCTAAAAATGTCAATTGTTGTCCAGATATGGGTTCATCGAGACAACCGTCTTAGATAAATCACATGCTAGCACCAATAGTTATGTAAATTTAAGCAAAAAATGTCAGTATAAATGCTAATCAATGGCATCCAGAACCCCAGAATCGATCATGCAGTGCCAACTGCCACCAATGCTGAGGTCAAACACAACTGACATCTTTAAAGCATTGAAATCACACAAGAATAAGAATTATTCTTCAGCCATTCACTCACGTGATAGGAATTCTATGCATTGGTATACATATAAAAAAAATAGATAATAGATAGTGAAATAAAGAGGCCTACACATTAGAAAATGAGAAATTGATTTTTAAAAAATGATTATGATAATATTGCAATTCAAATTCTGATAATTTCGCGTGATATCTTATATGTTCTTTTTGATTTAATCCTTTGTCAACAATGAAAACATCCGATTAAATCAATTACATGAGGCCAAAATATAAGTTTGTGACTTATTTAATAGCTTTAGCAAGTTCATTCACTGACGAATGTGTTGGAATATTGATTGTTTGTTTCCCTCGAAAAAACTTATTGAATGTTGGTTTGTTCTCAAAGACGAAGTACAAATCATTATCGTGTTACGCCATGTGATGAAGTTGAGAAGAAATGCATGTCGACTCAATTAGAGGAAAAAGATTTCAAAATTTTAATAAGTAGAAGTGAAATCGTCAACTAGACACACAGGTGGACCTTGATAGATGCTAAGATAACTTCTTACGAATAGTGTTAGGTATTTCTCAAATCCATTAATATTTGATGTTTAAGCATTATCTGTCTCGTAATTATTCAAAATGTTTAGGATATGATTTATGAATTTATATGTTTAAACATTCATAAAATTCCAACAGTAAAGTCTTAGTGAAGATGTCAAAATACGAGATAAATGTCAAGACCGCGGAACCATTAGAAGTGTCCATTAGTATTTTTTTTTTTTCAAATATGGATTCCTGATGGCGTTCCTCTTATCAAATCATATGTGGGTTCTAACATGTTTCGAGATTTAATCAAAAAGTGTATGTATAGATGTTCGGGGGTCGTGAAACCTCCATGTGTTTTACATATTTCCATATACATGCTCGCATGTATTTCATATTTCACGAATGAGATAGTAGCTTTGATTGGTCGTACTCAGGAACTCTTGTTCATGTAACCTTAAACCGTAGTTGATGGCATCCCAAAACCTTGAATCGATCATGAATTAATCATTAAATATCAACCAATGTTGCAGTTAAACACAACTGATGGGGCATTGAAATCACACAGGGATGAGAATTATTCTTTAGCAATTCATTCATGTCCTAAAGAGATTTGATACACTAGTATACATCCTAAAAAATGGATAATATATAATGGAATCAAGGGGCCTACGTAAAAGAGAAATAAGAAAAAATTGAAAGAAAAAAATGGTTTTGATAATTTTGCAATTCAAGTCCCTATAATTTTGAATGATATCTTACATGTCCTTTCCGATTTACTCATTTTTCAACAATTAAATAAATTCAAAATATAAATTTGAGATATATTTAGAAGGTTTCAAGTTTCTAATAAGTAGTAGAATTAGAATCATCAACCGACTCCATAGTGTGTTGGATGACACGCACAGGCTGACTATAAGTGCCATGATAATTTCTTATAAATATTGTTATAGATCCAGGTATTCCGTAAATCCATTAATCTTTAATTTTTGAGCATTATGTATCCTTTTCTAATATATGATTTATGAATTTTTATTAGTTTATTTATTCATAAAATCCCAACAGTAAAGTTTCAATCAAGATGTCAAAATATGAGATAAATGTCAAGAATGCGAAACTGTAGAAAGTGTCCGCTAGTACTTCTTGTCTAAATATGGATACGTCGAGGCATATATCTTAGTAAATCATATGTGAATGAAAATAGGTGCAAAAATATAAGCGAAAAGTGGTCGGGGTCGTGAAACCTCCATGTGTTGGCATATTTTTCATTACATGCTCACGTGTATTGCGGATTCCACGAAAACTTTGATTCGTCGTACTCAAGAACTCTGGTTCCTGTAACCATAACCCATACTTAATGCACCCAAAACACCAAAATCGATCAACAATGCCAACCTATATTGTAGTTCAAAACAACTTATTTTTCAGCCATTCACTCAAAAGATTTTCGATACTCTAGTATACACCCTGAAAAGAGGATTATAGATATAGTATTATAGATAAAGGATTATACATCCTAATGTGTTGGATGACACACACACGTCGACCGCCATAAGTGTCAAAGATAACTTCTTGCGAATGTTGCTATAGATCCAGGTATTTCATCAATTCATAAATCTTTGATCTTTGAGCATGATGTATCCTAGGATTATTCAGATGTTTAGGATATGATTTATAAAATTTATGTGTTTATTTATTCATAATATTCCAACAGTAAAGTCTCAATCAAGATGTCAAAATACGAGATAAATGTCAAAATTTGTGGAGTGTCAACTGGTACTTTTTGTCCAAATATGGTTTTGTTGAAGCAGACGTCTTATCAAAATCATTTTGAATGTCAGTGGAAATTAAAGCAAAAAGTGTTTGTACAAATGCTCGGGAGTCCTAAGACCTCCATGTGCTGGCTTATTTCCCCTACATGTTTGCATATATTTCAGGTTCCATAAACAAGATGCTAGCTTTGATTGGCCGTACTCAGGAACTCTAGTTCATGCAACCTAAACCAATACTCGATGGCATTAAGAACCCTAAAATTGATCATGTAGTGCCAACTAATGTTAAACATAAGCAACGTCTCAAGGGCATTGAAGTTTCTATGGCATTAAAATCATCTCAGTGATGAGAAACTATTCTGCACCATACTCATATCCAAGAAAAGTTCGATACACTATTATACATTAAAAAAAGGATAATAGTAAATGAAATCAAGAGGCTTGCACATTAAGAAAAGAGAAATTAAAAAAAAAAAAGGATTTTGATAATTTTGCAATTCCAATCCTGATAATTTCGCATGATATCTTGTGTGCCCTTTTTGATTTACTCCTCTGACAATAATAAAATGTCCGATTGAATCAGTTTCATGAACCCAAAATCTAAGTGTGAAAAGCTCATTCATGAACAAACAACACGTAGTAAAGGTTTCAAAGTTCCGATAAGTAGAAGAAGTAGAATCGATAGTCAACTCCATAATGTGTTAGATGACACGCACAGGTCGACCATCATAGGTGTCAAATAACTTCTTATACGGTCTTTGTCTTCCTTTCAAATTGCCCAACTACTATGTTAACACAAGTTGAACCCTTGCCAAAGGTTCCCGAAGGATCTAACATTCTACGAAGATGAAAGAAAATGAGTCAAATAATATATTTATAAACAAATAGGCATATAAACAATTTAAACAGTGTTTTAATTTCTCAAGGTGATCTATTACATTCATTACAGTTTATCTACACTTCATTCTAACATACTAAATAGGACTTAATGGCTCATTGATGGAAACTCTTGCTTTAGTGGCAAATGAAGAATAATATGAATATAAGGGCATCCACAATGGTAGGCTTTCAGAAGAGGAATGTGGAAAAAAGTGGTTTTTAGAAAAAAAAAAAATTTATTATTGTGAGAGATGATTTTTGCATGATGTGGGAAAGTTGGTGAAGATGATTCATGGAGGTGGAGAGAGAGTAAAGACAAATAATAAAATATTAAAGTGTGTGGGTGGTGGGACCTTTAAAATTTTATTGTATGAGTTTAACAATTGTGAATAAGTTTATAAAATAATCGATTTTTTGCTTTTGACATTACATCTAATTCGGCATATAGAAAATTGTGAAAAACCCTTTAAGAGGTTTTTCTTATCGTGGATGCCCTAATTAACATCAACCATCAACATATCCATACCCATATAAAAAAAGCCTAACCAAGCAATGAAATTCCAATTCTACCAAACTAAGAAATAACGATAACTATGTTTCAATCAATGTTAAAACCATGAAAATCTTTTAAACGAATGTCTTGTTTGAATGAGAAAATACTCAAGAAATAGCATCGCTCACATTCATAATAAAACAAAAATTCAATAATAAAAAACCAACATGCAAAATCTGAAATGAGGGATACATTATAACGATTATATAATGATAAATATATTTTAGTCAATGTTCATATCATGAAAATGTTTTAATCGAATGAGTTGTTTGAAAGAAAAAAAATACTTCAAAAATAGTTTCGCCCAACATTCTCAAAACACAAATTCAATAATTATAAATAAAATAAAAAAACACTCATGCAAAATTAAGAATGATAGAGCGATTATAATGGTTGTACACAAATTTCTTGTTGCCTTCAGTAGGTAGAACAAAGAGTTGGTGAGGAGAGAGCGGAGAGGGGTGAGAAGGAGAGATAAAGCAACTATGGTTTTTCATTTGAAAAATATTATGCTCAAATTTTGTGCGTCAATTTATTACTCAAACACTAACATAAAAGATTGACCACCAAGAAGACATATTAAGCTAATTCGACCATAAAAGAAGGTATATAATTATGGAACAAGAAAATAAATATTCGGGGAGGTTTTTTTTTTTTTTCTTTCCTCTTAAGAATTAGTAGATATAGAGGTTCTTTAATAATTTTTAAGGGTGAGATTTTAAATTTAATAATTTTAATATAATTTTTTTATCAAATTTATATAATTGGGAGAAATTGCAAAACGATCCCTATGCATTAATCTTTGTAAATGTAATATTAAGAGTTGTGATTTAAATAATTTCTCACCAAAATCAGATAGCATGGTGAAATATGTTGCATGTAACATTGTGAAGATGAGCGAATTTGCGACCTATAAATTTCTTCGAAAATTTCGCCTATTACTGTTCTTTGCTTCATCAAATCGTTCACTATTGATGGCTTCAAAACAAAAATGAAAAACCCCTCCTAAACCAATGGCCAATTGGGGCGTCACAATTAAGGGATCATAAAGCAAGGGCCAAAATGTTATTAGTAGAGTTTTTTTTGTTGTTGTTATTCTAAATTATTTTCCAAGGATTATATTATATATAAATATAATTATTGGAAAAGATAATCATGATAATGTACACACAAGTTATGAAGGATTTAATTATGAGGGAAAAGTGAGCATGTTTTTTTATGTATTACATTTATAATTATTGGATAAGATAATCATACTAGCATATACAACTCATGAAGGATTCAATTATACGGGAAAGTTATCTTGCTTGTTAGACGTCTGAATTCTCTCTCTCAGTTTTCTTTTTATTAAAAAAAAATACCCTTGAAGTTTGGTCTAATTACCAAAAAGAAAAAAAATACATTTTAAAATTTAAAAAGTACTCATGAGATTTTAATTGTTGTTACATTTAGCCTTTCATATTGCAAAAATAAAAATTCAAACTATCATTCACAATTATAAAAATACTATAATTAGCCATTAGATCTTAACACTAAGTAAGAGAATTTGTTCTTTTTTTGGAATTATTATTATTATTATTATTATTATTATTATTATTATTATTATTTATGTATTGTAATTCGGCTAAATATCAGGGTATCTTTTGTGATTTCCCATTTTTTTTTATAGAGGAAATTGTCAAATAGTCCAAATGGAGGTCAGTTTGTCCATTAGTTATATATCCAATTTAAGCCAAATCTAAGTTGTACGGACACGGACTTGGGACACTGCACGGCACAGGCACGAGAACACGCATATATTTAAAAATCTAGGACATGACACGGTTCAGACACGTTTATAATATAAATAATTATTAATATATTTATTTATTATAAATATTAAATTGTAATAATTTTTGTTTTCATTTAATCATCTAAAATAATTACAAACTCATTCACAACAATTGATGAAACCCCATGTAATGAAAGTAATAATAATAATTAAAAAAATGTGTGTCCCCACATATCCCGCCGTATTCGAGTCGTGTCTCCTTTCAAACAATCAAAAAGAAAATAAAATAAAAAAAGGACAAGCGTTCAACACGTGTTAGAGTCGTGTGAGGCGCTTGTCCTCGTTCATGGGGTGTTTGACTCGCCTACGGGGTAAAAGATGAAGTGTTCGTACATCATAGAGCCAAATAGTCGCTCATTTTTGTCAAATAGTACTAATTATAACTTGAATACTCCACAATACCCTTACTATGAAAATAATGATAAAAATAGGCAATAAATATAACACACACACACACATAGTAAAACCTCTATAAATTAATTTAGAGAAATATTAATATAACGATAAATTAATATTGTATTAATTAAAAGAGAGACTTTTTAAATTCAGCAAATTTAGTACATATGTTTTGAAAATAAATGAATTCATATATATTTCATTGATTATATCCATGCATCAACTAATTCTTTGTAACTAATTAAATATATTCATGTATAATATCAATTCATACGTAACTATCCGGGTGAAAATTTGTGAATGTTCAATGGTTCAAAGTTTAGAGAAAATTGTTGCTGATATTATTGAAAATCCTACTTGTGATGAAGCTGGAGATGATTCAATACCGTTTGAACCAATCACGATAAATGAGACTTTGAGCGCTACAACAACTATTCACAATTTTTTGTTGGAACTAGAGAACTCGACACCAGAACTCTTGTTTGCAATTAAAAAAGTTAGGGATGAAATTCAATTAGATTTAAATTTTAATTAAAAAAAACAAGTAACAATAGATTCATATTTTAAAAAATCACCATAACATTTATAATTGTAATATTTATGAATTATTAATTTAGAGTTTAATTGGACCTATTATTTATAAAGGAATTTTCCGAATAATTATTATCTTATTATCTTATCGAATTTGATAATTTTTTACAAAGTCCCACATCGGGACCGGAATATTTTATTATATTAGAGAGTTTATTATATTTATATATTGGGCAGTAGGTTAGTCGCCACCGGGTGAAAAAAAAAATCGGCGATTTTTTTTAATATATAATTTCATTTTGCGCCAAAAGGTTTCTTACTAATTGTCCAGAGTTTTTTCGGTTACCAATTTTTTTTCTTACTATATGTCAAAAAATTTCTTACTTAATATCCAAAAAATTCTTACTTTATGAATAAAAACTATTTATTTGATTGTGAAAATTTCTTGATTGATTTGCAAATATTGTTATGTATTTCTTACTTATTAAACACAATTTTCCTTTGTTTTATGAAAAAAAAAAAGGAAAATAATCTATGTGATAGCAAACTATTGTTATGTATTTCTTACTTAATACAATAATAGATTATTTATTACTTTATATTGAGATTTATAACTTTATGTCCTATAAAGTAAGAAAAATATTACTTTATGTTCCCAAAAAAAACAAAAAAAAACTCTTAATTTATAGTGAAATTTCTAACTTTATGTCCCCATAAACAAGACAAATTTTTAGTTTATATTCGAATAAGTAAGAAAAAATCTTACTTTATAGTGAAAATTTCATAATTTATATTTGAAAAGGTATTTTTTTTTTTTTTACTTAGTATCTGATAATTTTTTAATTTATGTTTTGTGGGAAAAATTTTGATGGAAAAATTTTCGACGAGTGGCCGCCGAAAAAATCTTCGGCGGCGGTGGGATAGGGTAGTGGTGACGATGGTGGTGGCAGTGGTGGTTACTGATATTATTATTATTATTATTATTATTATTATTATTATTATTATTATTTTATTATAGGGTAAGCTTGTAATTTTTTTATTTAGTTGAATTATTTGACAACGTGTACAATTACTTGAAATAATTGACAACAATACTTTTTTTCTTATGTCGTATTTGACAATTATCCTTTTTTTTTTTCAACACTATGTCATCTCTAAAATATGTGAATAAAATAGTATTCTCTCTCTTTCCGTTGTGAGAATATTATTGAACATCCTTTCATTTCCTTTTGTTAAAAAAAGAATTTTAAAGAAATAAAATATTTTTGGTGAGATAATGATTAGATATAATTTGTGTGTCTTTGAGTAAGTGATTGAATATAAAAAAAAAAATTGGTAAGAAAAAATTCAAATGGACTCACATAGGTTTTTTATGGTGGAAAGTTAATGGTAATAGAGAGATGAAGAAAGTGAGTCCACAAAAATTTTGTGTGGTGAATAGTTAATGGTAGTGAGAGACAAGAGAGAGAGAGAGAGAGAGAGAGAGAGATGAAAGATTTTTTTTTTATGGAAAAAAAATTGAATTGTACTTTCTATTTAGTGAAAACAAAATTATGAGCTACAATCACTTTTTTTTTTCTTCTTTTCTCTTTCTTCTTCTTTTTTTTTTTTTCCTGATAATTAATCACAGTCTTAATTTCCGCGGCTTCATTTCCCCTCATTCTTAGGTGTGTAAAATATGTAAGCAAGAACTCTAATTCAGCTAACAAAACCCCAAAAAATTCCTGTTTCTACTTGGATAATGAAAGTTTTGGAAAGTAAAACCCCAACTCACAATTAATTTTTATACTTTCAAATGATATATAAAAATGTGGAAAAGTGCTTATATTCTCGATATCAGACTGACAGTAATTTATTCTTAAAGATGCATGAACTACTTATATTTTGCCTAAAACCGAGAAAAAATAAATAGATTTACATGCTAACTTTTCAAGAAGAAGAAATCACTTAGGTCATCTTCAACTGCACTATTTTATAGCAGAATTTGTACTAAAATAGTGCAAAATCTCTGCACAATAACTCTAGCAGTTTGTACTAAAAGAGAATATTCCAGTATATTCTTCATTTCTAATTTTTTTATCTTATATTATTTTGTAAGGTATTATTAAATAAATAATACATTTTTAATTAAATATTATTTTAGATAAACATTAAATAAACAATTTTATTAAATAAAAGAAAAATAAAAGATTACACATTTGATTAAATAAAAAACTAGAGAATGTGACCAATTCAAAAAATATTCTATATTTCTCATTTTAAAATATTTTTATTTTATAATTGATAAACATAAGTTATATGTAATTTCAATAAGAAAATTATTACCATTGATAAGAAAATTCATATTTCAATCACCATCTTTCTTTATTATCTCCAAGTTTTCTATAAAAATAGATCATATATTTTGTTCTTATATTATAATTACATTCCATTTGAATTTTACTTAATATTATTTATAATATTAATTATTAAAAAACAAAAATATTTCTTACTGTTCTAAATATTTTTTGGTTTCATAAAAGATAATATTATATATATATATATATATATATATATGATAATATTATAAATATATATATATATATATACACGTTCTCTTACATTAACCCTTCACTCAGCTAGACATTAACAATTTCCTTTATATTATAGATAATCTTTCAAAAACCGAACAGCATAGCGAAGTCACGAGAGTCGATTCCAATCTGCTTGTTCTTCAAGAAATCGATCCCCTGGTGCTCGAGCAGCGATATAGAATCCGTAGGAATCAAGAGATTTCCTACATGTCATTTTTTATTATGTCCAGAAACATCCATATTAATAATAGAATCACTATCTAAATAATCTTCTTGGAAGTTCGACTCTATGTACGGAAAAAATGGCCGATATATAATATTTAGTTCCAAAGTTCCCATTTTTTATTTTAAACAAAAAAGTTCATATTTAATTTAAATTGTGGAATAATACACAAGTATAAGGGTTTGCATTCATAGGTTTTAATTAAATTTTGTATTGACATCCTAATAAGGGATAGATTAGTTACGGTGAATTCCTCAAAGTTAATTAAACACCCAACCACTTCTACAATGATATTTGCTTTTCCAACATAGTCGAATACTCCCTTCGTTCCAAAAAGAAAGTTCACTACTCCATTTTCGTTCGTTACATAAAGATAGTCTAGTTACCATGTTTAACATATCATTAAATTTTCATTTCCACACATACTCTTAATTAATATTTTTAAAATACTAATTTTTACCTCGTAAATTGAAAATTGATGATTATAATACAAAATCTTATTATTCCAATAACAAATATACTGATTCCAACCCTAATTTTTATGAGTATTAATTGATATTAATAAATTTAATAAGGGCATAATTGAAAAATACTAATTATATTAATGAATTAATTATATAAACTATCAATTTATTAATCTGTGTGAAATCAACAGTAGGACCATCAAATTGTCTAAAACATGATGAAAAAACGAAAAAAATACTCCATCCTCTCTCCTAACTTTTGCCGACCAAATCGAACCCCCGCCGGCCTCACTGTGTCCTCTAGCTGTCGACCGCTTACTTCCACCTTGCCGGCAACCACTCAGCTTGTCAAGGCAGATTTTTCGGCGCCTACTTGCAGCAACATGCAACAGCACCTTCAACCTGCTTCTCTTGCTGCTACTTGTAGCAGCACGCAACCCTTGACCTCGCAGAAGTTTTTTCAACCCCTAGCTATGGCTGCTCCGGCCAATCTCGCTCAACACATGGCTAGGCTCATACGCCTCTCCTGCTGACCGCGGGCAGCCATCTTTTCCGACTTGTGAGTTCTCGTAGAAACATTATGCTTGTTTTCATCTATTATTATCATCATTTTCTGATCATCTTCGAATTTTTCGTCTTTTGCTCGCGATTGGACGTAAGACGCAGCTGATGCTGCAATCTCGTAAGCATCTGACGAAGAACGACGTGACGATACGATCTGCTCTAAATGATTATGTAATAAAGGAAAAGAGAATAAACAATCATCTAACTTATCTTTGCCTTTTTAGGGTGAAGAATAGGGAATAAGTTGTGGTCTGTTTGTATTTATTCGTGCAAAGTCACATCTCTTGGTGAGAATAAATCTAAGCCATTAAATCGTATCTTTTGAATTTAGCTGTGATAGGAGCTACTGATCTTCCCTGATTTATTCTATTCTTTTCTCTATCTCCCCTTGGTTCTCTAACTTGGTACTGATCTCTTCCTTAGCGGTTATCGTATGCGTTTCTTTCGTAATCGTTGTCGCGCTCGTATTGCCTCTCAAAGTGGTCTTGTTGAACGTGTAACACGTTTTGAATTAATAGTGTACCATTAAATCCTTGGGTAAAATGAATTTGAATAAATTAGGGCCAAGATCGCCGACCCCTAATTTAACTTTCTATAATTAGATCAAAATCAATCTCTCTCTCTCTCTCTCTCTCTCTCTCTCTATATATATATATATATATATATATATATATATATATATATATATATATATATATAAAGCCTAGCGTTTATAAATATGTTTTTCAAGATTTTCCCACTCATTTTACTTACTATTTATAGTGATTGTATTTATTATTTATATAATTATTTATGTAATACTTTTTTTGAATATTATGATTTATGTAAAGAAAATATTAAATATAGAGAAGAATTATGTATAATTATATATAAAATCTGAGAATAATAAAAATAATATAAAAAATCTGAAAAAAAATATAAAATATAAAAAATTAAAAATATATATATAAATAAATATAAATAATTAGCAAAAATAAAACATAAATATTGTAAAATAAAATTAAAGATATTAATAAAATCACATAGATAAAAATATAAGCACTTATAATTAAATTAAATATTATTTAATAAATATGAAATAAAATTGAAAATTCAATAATCGAATAAAATTAAAGAAAAAAAATCATAAAATAAGTTAAATTAAATTAAAATCTTCATAATTAGATTCTATAAATTTATTAAATAAGTCTAAAAATCAAAAAGAAAATTGAGAAAAATATAAAATAAAATTGAAAAATAATAATATCAATTACAAAAATAATATATATATATATATATATAGATATATATATATATATATATGTGTGTGTGTGTGTGTGTGTGTGTGTGTGTGTGTATATATATATATATATATATATATATATATATATATATATATATATATATATATTCTTGTAGTGTGATTGTCTAATTTTGCTGCTACATACTAGGATCGTCCAAACATGTGGGCATAATTAAAATGAATAAGTACATTTGTGGAAAACAGCAATAAGTTCGCGACTGAAATATTTGACGGATGTAAAATATTGGGTAAACACCGATGGTTTACCGATGACTAACTGATAAAATTGGTTTAAGAAGTTATAAAATAATTCACGGACAGAGAGTTAGCTGTCGGTAATATGTAGTTTTGTGCAATACAAGTCTTATCACTAACGTCCATAAGTCGTCGTAGATTCTTAATCTGGTTATGTAGTTTATCAACAATTTTTTCTTGAACTCTTGCATCCAGGGATCGACAACGCTTGCGGCAAGGTCCCATAAATCTTGTTTGATGAAATTGTACCATCATGAAATATAAATTAATCATTTTGTTTATTATTTCAATCATCAAGACAACTTGAATATCTTCCTCATAGCATTCCAGGACTGGTTGTTTTATCTTTGCTAAAGTTGTCGAGCAAATATAGTAAGCATTAGTAAATTATTCGGTTTTGACATCATTAAAAATGTTCACACTACTATTCTCAACCATAACCAATGCATTTACAAAAAACTATCACTATATGACTTCCAAACACATAAGAACGCCATAGAATTATACAAAATGATATTATTCATACACGTTTGATAGGCATGTGAAATAATTGTATATACTCCAATCAACTTAGTACGAATTAAGGCAGATTTCAAAACTCACCGACAAATACTCTTGCAAAAACATAAAAATCATGGTCAAAAGTAATCAATGATTCGAATGAACAAGAATTTCAATCACTCATGTTCACTAAGAAATTAAGTATATTCCAATCAAATCAGTTTGAATTAATGCAGATTTCTAAATTCACCAGATACTCATTTTTTTTTTTTCAATGAAGTACGAGATTTTATAAAAAAGTAGAAAAACGTTAATACAAATAAGATCACGACGTCTGTTTCTTGACCAAATGCATCTGCTCAGGCCTCATTAAAATTTCTTGAGGTAAATCCACCCTTGTGGGAAAAACCCTTGTAGAGGAAAGAGTACCCTCCCCACGCCAGTAGTAGAAGGAACTGAACAGAGCTATGAAAAAACTCTAAGAGCCACATGTCAGCTAAAAGTAAAGAAATGCCTGTCACATGAACTAATTAATGTCTGAACTAATAAACGTCGGTTCTTAAGGAAACGCCGTGAATACTTGTTAATTCGCATGAAATCAATACGACTTGATTTGTGGCATTTAATTGTCTGTGCGGACCATGTTCTTCCATTTTCAGTAAAGGGTTCATTTATATCCTTCAATCATTTCTCCAGCAAATGAAGGGTTCACACACACATGACGTATTCAGACGTTTCAAACTTCCGGCGTTTCCTAAAATTAGCTAGGGTCGAATCTAACCGTGCTAATCACGGTTTCGGTTCAATAATATTTTTATTATTTTTAATCTCGTTTTACTTAATTCTCTTTTATAAGTTGTTCTCGTCGAGAATCTCGACGAGAATTCTCGGTCATTGACGGAGATTATGTTTCCGATGAGCGGCGGAAGAAGTTAAAAACCTATATAATCAAATCAATTTCGACGAGTAAAATCAAACAAATTTTAAAGTTGATTTACCTAGCTCTGACAAATTCGAACTGTCGGCCGCCGTCAATTTGGATGAAAATGAAGAGGGAGCGGGTGATATGCTACTGCCTCAATCGAAACCTAGGGAATATCAATCCCCCATCTTCCGATATCATTTTACAAGAACGACGATCAACGGCGAATCTCGGGCGCAGAAACAGGTTTTCTCCCAGGTCCAAAGAAAAAGGGGTGTTAATTTTCTAGCAATTGCTAAAGATAAGTAAGTTTCTTTCTAAAATACTGAAAAGATGATAAGATCCGGATAAAAAATCCAATCTTTTAATTTTCACCTCCTTAAGTGATTCTGACGTAGTCATTAACTCGTGTTAAGAGGTTTATATCTGATAGGGCAATATGAGGATCTGACCTGATTGAGTTCTCGAATAAAACACATTGACACATGTTTGGATTTATTTCATAAATTAGGTATAACTAGGTCAAATAATTATAGGAAATAATTATATGGGAAGTATTTATGAATAGTTTTTATTAAAAAAAATTCTATGAATAATTTTCTATAAATAGTTTTTTATAATTAGTTTTTACAGGAAATAATTATTTGGTAGTTTTTATAAGTAATTATCTGGAAAGTTTTTAAAAATAGTGTTGAAAATAATTACAAGGAATAATTACAGGAAATATTTAATAAATATCGGGGTAGCTTTTACATATAGTCTGCAAATAATTGCAGGAAAATAATTACAAAACTTTGCCATATCTGTATAAACCTTAACGAAATAAAAAACTAAAACATTTTTAATCATAATAACTGCATGCATCAAGAGTATTATTCAAAGAGAGATAATTACATTAACAGATATGGAGTTTAACACATTATGGGTATTTTTTAATTATTAATAAATATGCAGGGTAGTTTTTCTAATTAGTGTTAGTGCGCAAATAATTACAAGAGATAAAGAATATTAGGTTAAATAAACCTCAAAGTATTTACATTTGGCATAGTTATCTGGACATACTTCTTATTGTACCTTTAAACATGTTCCTTTTTTTTTTTTAAATCGAGATGTGATAGTGTGACTCTTCGGTAGCTTAACGACAGTGATGTTTGTTCTAAGGCAAAGCAACACAGATTGCCTTTCCCTACCAGCACTATACACACCACATACTGTTTTGAGATGATACATGATGATATATGAGGGATTTGTAGAGAAAAAACTCTCTAAAACACACCTTATTTTTTTAAAAATTATGTGTGACTACTGTTTGAGCACTTGGGTCTTTGTTACGAGTAGAAAATGACATGTGTCATCTATCTTAAAGAACTTTGCTCATTCGATACAAACACAGTTTGGTTATTTTTTTCTTTCTCCTCCAAACTATAACAGACTTAAGAACTTTGGTTCTTTGGTTTATGCTGCTAATGAGGTGCCTCTCAAGTCAAAGTTGACACATGAACACACAATTGTATATTTAGGGGGTGGGGTGGGGGTGTAATAGGATAAAAATGACACTTGTTGTCTAATCTAGAGAAAGAACATCTTGCTAGTGTCTATGGATGTTGTCTTCAAAATGGGTAGTTATTCCTACAAATACCTTAAAGCTCATGTAACTGAATAACCTCTTCCGATAGCCTATGATGAAAATTCCTCACTCATTGCATGTATTATTTTATTGTAGCTTGAAATTAGAAATAATTACATTAAATACCATGTATAATTCACAAGATTTAATGACTACAAGAAAAACTGGAAAATAGAGACAGATATTTAGAGACAGACTTTCCGTTGATAATAGCGACAGATTAGCAAAAGAATAACAATATATTTTTTCATTAATTTTATAAATTATTATTTTTAATTAATTTAGCGACAGAATAAATATCCGTCTCTAATTAGCAACGGAAATATGATCCGTCTCTAATTTTAGAAACGGAAATATGATCTGTCTCTAATTTTAGAGACGGAATAAACCTACTCAAGGCTGCTATTCGTCCAGCCAAGCGTTGCATCTCCTTAACATTTTTCGGTGACTGCACATCCATAATTGCCCGAAGGTTTTGTGCACTTACAAACAAAACCATAAAATGGTAATTATCCAAAGGATTATATACGAAAACAAGCCCTCGAATTTGGTTTATTTATAAAAGGAAAAGAAAAACTTGAATAATAATTACACAAACAAGGGCAGGGGTTTCCGCGTAATATTTATGTATGTATCCATTTACAAAGCTTCAAAGACCGGAAACGAAAGCGACATCGAATGGTTGCACATTAAACTGGTTTCATGTTTGAAACTGCATCCCGTTTCAGAGCTCTATTAGTTTTCATAGAGGTAATACATAATCACCCCATCCCCCCACCGATCACCCCTCGCTCTCTATTTCTCGAATGTATTCTTATTAGTAGTACTTTATAATTATTTATTGTGCATGTAATTGTATGATTTGAGTGTATACACGTCCCATGCAGAAAATACTTGAGTGCTTTTGAGCGTACTTATATATATTATCCTACTCCATGAACATTGGGATTCTTCAAATTATAAATACATCTGACTAGATGGTACGTTACGATTCTACGAGCTAAACTAACCCACTAAGAATTCGACGCTTAAAGGTGAAAAAAAGATGATGAAAACAAGAGAAGGTTTAGGCTATCAAACCTTAAGGGGTTCACGAGCTCTAATTTTTAAGAAGAAATGTTATATTTATAGGGGGTGAAAGTGTGGGCAAAATAGTGTTTTGCCCAAAAATGGCCAAAAACGGTCTAACCATCGATGCTGGAAAATGGCCTCGTCGATGGCATGTCAACTAGGCGTCGACGGTGCGTTGATTGGACGTCGATGACGCGTTGATCAGTGGATGTGCTTTGCAGGTCCAAGTCGTGTTTTTGTCAAATCGAGCCCGTTGTGATTCTCATGAACGCTCTCAGGCTCGATCGACTACCCTAATACAAAGAAAAGCAAAATAATATAAAAATCTACATTCCGCAATCAACTGCCTCATAGTAATCTACTGGATCATCATCATATGGATCATCATCATCGGGAAAGCGAAGCTTCCACTTGACATACCCAAAAAGACTTAGGCCACTATAAAGCTCTTTGTGAAGAATTTCAAAATTCGGGATGCAGGTGAACACTCGCTGTTTATTACAATACATAAGATCCTCGTACACAAATTCAGGGGCAATTGGGTCGATGAGAGAATTCCACTTCCAGTCCTCCGGATCGTTCGGGCGGCACATGGCCAGAGACTCTCGCGGGCCGTAAGTCATAACTCATGAGAGCTCCACAGTCCTCTCCGTCGTCAGGGTAATTTTGCTTTTCTAAATTATTTACACTCGAGATCTCAGCTTGTTAGAAGGTACAAATTAAAAACTGATGCAAGAACTTGTCGCTATTATGTAAGATTACATTAAAACCCGGGTTTTTCTGTTTTGAGTTAATTACAAAAACTACCCTTGAGGTTTAAATTAGTTACAGAAAAACCCAGTTATTCTTCAAATTATAATTAACCCCTCAAGTTTTGTTTTTGCTTTGCAAAACTGCACCCTGAAGAGGGGTAAAGAGTGTGTTATTCTTAAGGTTAATACAAACCTCTAGGGGTTACTTGTAATATCGAAAGATAATTGCGTCCTTTTGTAATTACAGTTAATAATGAGAAAGTTTTTGAGGGATTCGTGCCCTCGGTTTTTCCGAAGGGATTTCCCCTCGATTTTTTTTTTTAATAAAAAAATTAAAATATTAATTTTAATTCCTATTTATTTATTAAAATACCCCCAAAAAAAATTAAAAAATCATTAATGAACAAACAAATAAATAAATCAATTATTATAAAAAAAATAGAAATTTATATTTATTACATTTGTTCGACAAAAGTGTTTAGTAATAAAGTTTATAAAAATATAAAACTGTCCTATGACAGGGGAGGCTGTGGCAGTGGGTACTGCTGGAAATGAGCTAACATCTCGGTCATTTGGGCGTTCACCCATGCCTGAAATGCCTCTTGCTGCTGGCACTGCTTCTCACGTAATTGCTCAGACTCGGTGCATCACTGCTCCATCGCCTCCTGAGCTCGCCTCGTGGCCTCGAGGTTGTCTCACGTGGGTCCTATCATGCTGGGAGAAGGAAGAGGAAGAAGAGCAGCATCCTAAACCCTTCACTGCAGCAACCACCTTCCCGAACGAGCCGGTGCCATAGTGTCGGCCCTTGCTCGACTCGACGACGTTGAAAAAAACACGGTCAAGGTCAACCTTGCTATCCGGATCTTGGGAAGACGCACGTACCTCCTCCCAGATGTCGTTCATACTCCTTTTGAAATACAACTCGTTAGTAAATTATACATTAAAACCAAAAAACAAGTTAAATTAAGAAAAAGACTCAGATTATAGTATTACTGGATCTCGTATCGATCCACGTGCCATCGTCCTTCCTATGTGTATGTACAAAAACCTGGTACGTATTGGCCAGCGCACCCGTATCCCGCTCCTATAACCAAATAAGATTTTCAAATAATTAAAACTAAAAATAAAAAAATAAAAAATATATTATATTCTAAAATTACTTAACGATATCCAGAGTATAATCGATCACAGATCTAGACACACACACACACACACACCCACACCCCACCCCTCCCCCCCCCCCACACCCAATGCTTCGAAATCCCAGTACCCGGACCAGCAGGCTCGCTCCTCATGTTCCGGCTGCACTGCTCGGATTTCTTCTTGTTCTCGGGCTTATCCCACTCAACTTTCCAAGCCCTAGATTAAATGCATGATATATAAGGTGATATAAAATATTCATAATAAATAAAAATTTCTAATTTAATAAGAAAACATATAATAGAATCATTTACCTCCAGACCTTCTCGATAACGCATGTTGGTAGCTAACCAATATGAGAATCATGATACTGCTTATACTCGTTCAGTCGCTTCACATACTTGTCTGACATCATTATGTTAAATGCCTCCTGTACCTGGTTCACAGTATACTCGCCCGTGTTCCAATAACAAATATCCTACAAAATAAAATAATAAATACAATACAATTGATACATTATTCTCAAGTTACAGCAGTAAAGATTAATAAATATGGATATAAAATAATAATTACCTAAAACATGTCCCACCAGAATTAACGAATCTCATTAGGGACTGCCTTATAGCACCACCCAGTGGGATGGAGCTCCTTCTCCATAATCTGCCGAAGTATGGTGGTCAGCTTGGTCTATCTGCCATGTAGCCTGTAGTTATGCTTGTGGTTACAAATATAATTTAATAATAATGATGATTAAAATTTTAAAATTATTAATTTACTTACTTCCCTCTCATCGGACGGTGTCGATGTCGGTGTGCTAGTATCCGCAATCGGCATTGAATGATCAGCACCAATGCCCACGTAATCGTCATCTAAATCAAGTAAATGATTAGCCGACCCCATATCAATCGACCTAGGCTACTGGATCCACGACTCTCGGCATCTGATAAAATTATCAGATAATACGAGCATATTACCAAATACATATATATTATATATCAAACGTCTTAATAAATCCAAACATAAAAAAATTAGTTTAAAAAAAGAGTGTATTACAATATGAATAATTTACATATTTTCAACCAAATTAATCATTTGATCCGACACTTTTACTATTAAAGTTATCACCAAACTCATTTTCGTCGGTGTCAAAATTGAGTTTGTCGTTAGAGATCTGGGTCGTCTTGCGACTTGGTTTCATACTTCGATGCCTATTGAGCTCGTTGCACTAATACTTGTCGTTCCTCCTAAGGGTGCTCAGTTTTTTTTGGTGGCAATTTAGTGTCTTGAGATATTTGTAAGTTTGATAAATTGCTGATTTAAGTTTGATAGATTGCTGATTGTTTTCTAATTATGCTAAAAGAAGAAACTCAATTCTCAAGAAACTATATAATTGGCTTGATGACAGACCAATAATGAAAAAGATTGGACTTGGTTGGTTTGAATTTGAATAGTGCGTAGTTTTAAATTTTTTGTTCAAAATTAAGGAACACAGTACGTGACAAACATACCCTCAATCAATTAATAATATTCTCATTTAATTACTTCTATTATTTCCCTCTACTTATTGTATTACCATAACTTGTTTTATATTTCTTAAAATAAACGGGGATAAAACTAGAATAAAATGGTAAAAAATTCTAAAACGACACACCTAACTTATAATAAGATTAAATTTCTAAAACGACACTTATTTTAAAAGGAAGGGTGTAAAATCAGGAACGGAGGAAGACATCTTAGACTTATATGACCCTAAAAAAAAGTAACAAGAAAATGAAGATTCAGTCTTTTTTATTTTTCCTTTAAAATAAGTAGATAAATAAAGAAGAATCAATATTAAATTCAATAATTTCTTGAATTCCATAATTTTTTATATCAAACACACTACACATAAGCACCTTCTTTTGAAAATAAGAAAATTTTATTAAATTTGTCCACACAACGAATGTATATTTGTTTCAAAACTATCCCAAACGTGCGCCATATAAATTACCTGAACCAAAAGAAAATTTACAAACTCTATAACCAAATTACAATATCGCAGACTATCTTCATCAAGCCATTCACCGTCACAATTAAGGGATCATAAATACATCACAGACCAAGAATGATAAAGATTGGACTAATGGTTGGAAATACATCACATTCTAGAGGTTGGTTTTTTAGTTGAAACATGTATATAGAAAGGAAAAAAAAATGATATTCATGACATGTAAAACCCCATACAAAACAATAATAAAAACTCCAGTTATCACTCAAAATTACAAATACCCCCAAAGTTTTCTAAACACGCCTCAAGGGGATATTTGAAAATTCAAAATATAAATAATTATTATTATTATTATTATTATTATTATTATTATTAAGCTAAACCTCATGTGAACTTATTTGTAATGAAAACTTTCTTGAATATTGGTTAAACATTTTCTACAAGTAAAATTTGCAGATTATCACAAATTGTACAGCAAACACGATGCTTCTTTTCATACCTCGGCATCCAGTACAATATTACATGAAAAAAAAATCAAAAATAAAATCATGCTGACGCTATATATATTTTTTTCGTAAAGAAAAAAAGATATACTTGGATTCTAATATGTTTACCAACATAGAGAGGGCTAGCTAACACACGGGCTCAGAGGCCGTCGATCATTTCTCTTCAAACTCAACATCAATGATATCGGGTTGCGACTTAGAAGATGAACTAGTACCGCCACCTCTGCCGCCTCTTGAAAAAAAGTCACCTTGTGGTTGCCAAACAATATTTCCACAATTAGCACATCGTACGGTTTGACTCTTAGCTCCAGCGAATGGCCTCTTACAAGCTGGGCATTCTCCCTGCTCAGACGAATTTATGTATTTAAGCAAGCATTGTATATTAATAATATAACCAAAAATAAAAAATAGGGAAGATTACAAAAAATGTCCTTGAGGTTTAACCTAATTTAAAAAACAACCTAAGCTAACTTTCCAAAATACAAAAAACACTCAAGGTTTGTCCAGAGTTAAAATTAAGGGGATAAATGTAATATTTTTATAAATGTTTTCTGCATATGAAAGGGGTAAATATAAGAGAAAATAAAATCTCAGGGGTATTTTTTTTATTTTCGAAAGATTTCACCATTTTTTTGTTGTTGTTATTGTAATTAGGTCAAATCTGAAGGGTGCCTTTCTGTAATTAACCCTAAAAATGATTTAGTTTGAAGAAAAGTCCAATGGACACAAAACCCGCATGAAAGCATTAAAATGTCACAAAAGGTTTAGCAAACACAAATTATCACCAAAAACTGACCCATTTATGAACACTGTGAGTTGATCAACATAGCTTCAGCATTTTGCAATTTCGTATTCAATATTATGTTCACATTGACACTTGTAGTCTGTAGATGCCTTCAAACAAGCAGTCTAGTTTGTTTCAAACATTCATATAGCTCATATACTTCATGTTGTTTTCGTAATTCCTTAATGTTCTAATTACCGGTAGACAAAAAATTAGCAAATCTGGATTAAAGAGAAACCTCAGGAACACGATACCAAATTCATTTAATGCTAGTCTTAGGGAAATTTTAAAAACAAACAAATAAAAGGCATAAGATAGTTACAACTTACAAGGGACTTAAATAAACAGAAAACATTACCTTAATGACAAGATTATTCGCAATGGCCCCGATTAAGAGAGGACCAGCAAACGGCAATACCCACGTCGCAAAAATCAGAATTCGGAATAGCCATCCTGACAGAGCTAACCATAAAAAGAAAACTGTCTGCACAGAGATATATATATATATATATATATATATATATATATATTCACAATCAATAATAGAATGCAGAGATATAAATGCACACCTAGTTTCATCAACATCAAGAAAGGCTCACACACTGGTTTTATTTTATGAATTGTATGCACAAAGCTGTTATCTCGGCAATAACAGGTTCGTTATGCAGCATTATAATACATTTTGTACTTTTTCAATCTAAAACTCAACTAAGTGAACTAAGCCCCAAGTTTCTAGAATCAATTTTCAACCAGACAAAAATAAACAGTGTTTGGAAACTAAAGTTAAACCAAAATTGTTAGTTGGTGATACTTACAGCAATACTTTTCCCCAATTGAGTATCCAGAAAATCACTTAGCTGCCTCCTGTACTGCAAACAAGAATAATAGAAAACAAATATTAAAAAAAATATCCCAATTAACATCAAATTGTTCAACATTATCTCGCCACAATTAAAAATAATAATCAAAATAGAAGCTAAATCATGTGATATCATACCCTCGGCAAATTTCTGCTAAAATCCATCGAAAAGGTCCGCCACTTCTGACTGATTTGGAAATCACGGTCAAGTTCGCGAGCTCGGTCGGCGGCGGACTGCGCCACCTCGGACAGCCGCCTCGAGAAGGCGTAGTTCCGGTCGATTCGCTCCGCCGTTTTCCTGGTGTCGTAAACGAACTGCTCGAATCGGTCGTTAGTACTCCGCCACGCGTCACGCCACAGTTCGCCGGACGTCAGGCGCTTCGTGAATCCATCGAAATCGCTGCGCCTAAAGGCGCGGATAGGCGTTACGCGGCGAATTGGAACGAGATTAGGGCGATGAAAATTATGTTTTTGAGGTTTTGAGGAAAGTAGAGGGTGCCATGGCAGGCTCAAAGCCATGAACGACGAAATTGGTGAGCTCGAAGTATGTAATTTTCTTTTATTTTTCTCTGTTTTGCCCCCTTTTTTTCGTGGCTAGAACTTAGAAGGTTACAGACGAGTCGAGAAAAGTTTGCAGAAATTATGATTTCATCCCTTACCCTTACGTTAATTGGTTTTTGGTGTAGGTTGATAATGATAATTTGATTTCAACACCACCAATGTTTATTGGTTAACGATAAGACAAATATTAAATTTTTGTTTAGAAATGAAAAAAGTATTTATGTATCATGTTCATCAACCAACGAGACAATCTTTTAAAAAAAAAAAAAAACTATTGGAAACGATTCTCAAAATTTATGAAAACAAAGTTCTCAAAGTTTTCGTAGCTAACATTATAGGGGATTTCTACGATGCCATGAATATATCATTCCCCATTTAATCAAAATATTAGATAAAAAATTGATTATGAATAATGGTAGATCAATTGATGTAAATGCAGGGGGTGGGGGAATGGTGCCTTCACGGCACCGTAGTCATTTCCAACATTATATTACTGGTAGTAATTTTATACAATTCAAAACTTAACACAGTAAGACATCATAAATCCATACATAATAATCACCGACTTTCAAAAATTTATTTGCATAACGTGTGAATATGATATGTGGACGAGTTAAACAACTATAAGTGAATCGAATTAATAATAAATGGAGTGATTATATGTAGAGGTGAGCATTTTCAGTCCAAAATCGAACTCAACCAAAAATCGAAATTTAAATTAAAATTTCAAACCAGAATCAAAATAGGCTTGAAATCAAATTAAACGAACCAAACAAATCGAAAACCAAAATGTTTTTTAAAATTACAAAACGACCAAACCTAAAATAGGTAGAAATCAAACTGAATTAATAAAACATAACAATAAATAATATTCTTAGGTTTTAGTTAATTCATGGGAATTTCCTATAATTTATTGTAATTGTTCTGTGATAGAGAATAGAGATTGAAGAATGTAGAACTCGGGGAGGAAGGAAACGAGAGAAAGATGAGAGAGAAATTAGATAAGGCCAAAAAGATTGTAACTGCTTGATTCCTCTCACTGTTCCATTGCTTACATTTAATAATTGTGGAAGGACCACTTAATTAGAATTTACTAAAATACCCACAAAATATTTTAATTAAATGGATCTTCAAACCAGTATTTAAATAAGGCACGTGAGCTAAGAAATTACAAGCCCAACAATTCCTTAGCCCATTTAATTAATTCGGCCTAGCACGTGATGCTTTCATCAATTTCTTAGGGTTGTGATGTACCATGCACCTAAGGTAGTTTTCTGGACATTGATTAACTCTTTCAGTCTGTCTATCAGATTGGGGATGATATGCAGTTGACATGTTCAACTGTACCCCCATCAATTTAAATAACTCCCTCCAAAAAGAGCTACTTAAGTGTGTGTTGGCAAACCATGCAACTTATAAACTTTGTCAAGGAATAGGCTAGCCACTGTGAGAGCTGTGAAAGGGTGTGACAAGGCAGAAAAGTGTGCATATTTAGTTAACCTATCCACAATCACTAAGATAATATCTTTCCCTTGTGACTTAGGTAACACTTCAATAAAATCCATGGAAATGTGACTCCAAGCTTGTTCGGGAATGGGGAGAGGTTGTAGTAACTCAGGGTACCTCCCATGATCTGGCTTACTCCTTTGGCAATCTTCACACTCTTTCACCCAACTTGTAATGTCTTTCTTCATGTTTGGCCAATAAAAAGCCTTTTTGTTCCTCATATAAGTACCCAATACCCCTTAGTGCCCTCCATATGTTGAATTGTGCATAGAGGTTATAATTTTCCTCCTAAGGTCTTGCTCATCCCCCCCACACAATATGACCTAGTATCTCATCAAATCCCCTATAAAGTTTGGAAGTGCAGTAGAATCTAGGGTCTTAGCCTCTTTGATCTTCTGAAAGAATTCATCCCCCTTGTAGCTAAGAACCACCTCCTTCATCCATTCTGGAACAATTGTGGTGATGTGATCACATGTGTTTTCATCAGAGCCCCTTCTAGATAAAGCATCAGCTGCTTTGTTCTCCATTCCCTTTTTGTAGTGTATTTCATAGTTTAACCCCAACAATTTGGTCATCCATTTCTGCTGAGTTGGTATCATTACCTTTTGATCTAGCAAGTATTTGAGAGCCTGTTGGTCAGTGTTTATTACAAACTTACCCCCACGTAGGTAGTGTCTCTATCTATTAACAGCCATGAGAACTGCTAAGGACTCCCTCTCATAGACAGATAGTGCTTGATTTCTTGGGCACAGCTTCTTGATCATGAAAGCTAGTGGTCTTCCCTTCTGCATCAGTATTGCACCTATTCCCACCCAACTGGCATCAATTTCTAATACAAACTCCCTTGAGAAGTCAGGTAAATCTAAGACAAGTGTTGTTGTCATAGCTTCCTTCAACTTTCAAAAGCTAACTGAGCATCTTCACTCCATTTAAATTGATCCTTCTTTAAGAGATCAGTCAAAGGTCTACTAATGATCTCATAACCCTTGACAAATTTCCTGTAGTATACCCTGTTAATCCCCAAAAAAAAAACCTAAGTTGCTTTAGTGTCTTTGGAGCAGGCCAATCAATCATGCATTGTATCTTCTGGGGGTCAGTGGCAACCCCTTCCTAGGAAATGACGTGCCCTAGGTATTCAACCCCTGTCTTTCCAAAACTGCATTTACTAGCCTTAGCATATAACTGGTTCTCCCTTAATAGCAATAATACCTCCTCAAAATGTTTCAAATGTTCATCCCAATTCTTGCTATATACCAAGATATCATCAAAGAAAACTAGTACACTTTTCCTCAACTGTTCCCTAAAAACCTTATTCATGAGAGATTGGAAGGTGGCAGGGGCATTACATAGCCCAATTGGCATGACTAGGAATTCATAGTGGCCATTATGGGTGCTAAAAGCAGTTAAAAATTTGTACTAAGGCTTCATTAAAATCTGGAAGTAGCCACTCCTTAGGTCAATTTTTGAGAAATACCTTGCTCCATGTAACTCATCCAACAATTCATCAATCACTGGTATTGGATAGTCATGTTTTACTGTTAGGCCATTTAAATACATGTAGTCAACACACAACCTCCACGTGGCATCCTTCTTCTCGACCAAAATCACTGGGGATGCAAAGGGACTCCTGCTTTCCTGAATAATTCCTGCCTCCAACATTTCCTTCACTAATTTCTCTATAGCTTCCTTATGATCATGTGTTGTTCTGTAGGATTACTGATGCCTTGGGGTGCTCCCTGGCTTTAAGTTAATTTGGTGCTCAATGCCTCTCCCTGGTGGTAGCCCTTTAGGTTCTTCAAAAACATCTTTATATTTTTCCAACAGTACTGTCATACCCCCATTTGTTGCCTGGTCTGGTTTAGCAACAGTTACCCAATACACTTCCTGTATTTGAGCACATTGTTCCTCATGCACTAATTTGTATATGGGGTGGACCTGAAATGAGTCCACACTCTGTTGTGGATGTCATGGCCTGAAGCTTCACCCTCTTTCCCTTTATTGTTACAGTAAAAATCATTTTAGCATAGTCCAGCTCAATAGGAGTACAGGACTTGATCCAGACTCCCCCTAGGATGAGGTCACACCCCTCATTCTCCAGAACCCTCAAGGAATAATTAAACTGCTGTCCTTGTATTTCCCAGCTGAAATTCTCCACACACTGATTACTCACCATCTTGTGGCCATTGGTCACTCTCACCAGTATTGGTTTAGTTGAACTCAAGGTGCAGCCCAACTGTTTGGCAATCTTTTCTTGAATGAAAATCAAGGTGCTCCCTAAATCAACCAGGATGTGTAGTTTGTGTTCCCCATGTTGTCCAATAACCCTCATAGTAGTAAGCCCACCATCTCCTGAGATAGCATTTACAAACATCTGCACCTCATCCATGATGTTAGGTACATAAATGTCTTTTCCTTCATTATGCTGTAAATGGTTGAGTTCTTCTTCTTCAGTCATAATCATGTAGCTGATTCTATTCCTGCACATATGGTCTGGCATGAATTTCTCATCACAATTGTAGCAAATCCTTTTTCCCTTCTAGCAGCCATTTCTCATGAGGTCAACAATTTAGCAGGGGGCTTCTGGTTGTAGTTGGTAACTGTCCTTACAGGTGTAGCTTCTGTAGTCTTTTTGTTTGGGTATCTGGTGTATCTGGGAGCCCCTTTTAGCTTCTTGGTGATAGCCTCTAGGGTAATTAATTGTTTCCTAACTAAATCAATATCATGTTGTAGTGATGTAGGCTCAAACATAGTAATAAAGGCTTGTACCTCTTCTGATAGTCCACTAATGAAACTGGCAATAAATAATTCTTTGAATAACCCTGGTTAAGAAATAGCATACAGGCCCTAGGTTCCTCAAATTTCTCCACATAATCCATGTATGAACCTGTGTGTTTCAACTTGTTAAACTCTGTAATTATTTTGGCTTCCTTAAGCTGTTCAAACCTGGCTGATATGAGGTCTAAAAATTGCCCCCATGATACTTCACTCTAATTACCATTGAAATTCAGATAACACATAGCTGTTTTCCTTTCAAAATGCATAGCAGCTAGGGTAACATTTTGTGAGTCAGACATAGGTGGTGCTAATTTGAAGCACTTATTGCATTTAAGGATCCATGATCTGGGTTGTGTTCCATCAAAGTGTGGAAAATCAATTTTAGGCATTGGATGTGTGCTGTGAGTACCTGAGTATTCAATCTATGGTTTAGACCTATTATTTGTGTTTGAACTGTATCCATTTTCATTTGCATGTGTGGAAAAGGGCTTGCCCAAGATGGACTCTCCTTCAGCCTGGTTTCTTCATTTTCTTGGGTTGAGGAGTTGCATCTGGATGGTTGCCAGTGCAACAGTGAGGTTCTCCAGCTTGCTGGTAATGTTTTGAGTTTGCTCCATAATATATGATCTGATGCGTGTGATTTGGGTCCTTGTTTTAGAATTATTTTTCTGAAATATGTTCTTGTAGTTTCAGTTCTGAAGCCTCCCTTTTCTGGCTTCAACTTGCAGTATCTGATCAAGACATTTTTGGGCTTCTTGGAGGTCTTTGAAGATGGTGATCTCAGATATGTTCGAGGATCGATTGCTCTGGTGCCAATTGTTAGGTTTTTGTTAATTTCTGGGGATTTCCTATAATTTATTGTAATTTCTCTGTAATAGAGAATAGAGATTGAAGAATGCAGAAGTTGGGGAGGAAGGAAACGAGAGAAAGATGAGAGAGAAATTAGATAAGGCCAAAAAGATTGTAACTGCTTGATTCCGCACACTATTCTGTCGGGCAAGGTTGGTCGAGTACCTATGAAACCGAAATGATACCCGAACCTATCCCACCACGGGTCACAGGGCAGAACACCTCTAAAAGGAACAGAACGGAGTATAATTGTCATCCTAAACAACATATTTCTTAACAGTCACAAGTCAAATATTTACATTACATTTAAATATGATGTTGATGGAGCATGATTACCATCCTAACAACACATTTCTTAATAGTCTCAAGTCAAATATTTACATTACATTTAAATATGATGTTGACTATATCAACGTAAATTAATTTTCTTGTCCATTATGTTTCCAAAGTCAAATAGTGCTCTCCTTATTATTTGTTCCCAATAAAATATGAAATATCTATATATAAGGCAAGTAGTGGTAAATACTCAATACAAAGCAACCATTTTTTTTCTTTAAATGGCGTAATGTTTCATATGCATATTGGGAAACAATTATTTTACTCTCCGTTTCATTTTATATTTGCACAAGCTAACCCTAATTAATTTTATATTTGCATATATCAATCCTAACTAATTTTATATTTGCACACGCCAACCCTAATTAGTACACCTAAAATGATCTATTGAAAATAGTTAAAATTAGGAAATAATTACAAAAATTATCATTGAGAGAGTTTGATTATCCATTAAAGTTTTATATATTTTTTTTCAAAACTGCTATACATTTTCACATATTCGAAATGTATTAGACCTGTTTAGATCGATTATAAAACTCAAATCTCGAGTGATCCATTATGAATTAGGCATAAAAATAAGATTTGAACTAAATTGAACCAAGTAAAACAATAATTAATAAACATCGATCAAACTCAATCCCCTATTTTTCGTTTGATCGTGTGGGTTCAAGCAGGTCCGAACTTTTGTAAGCCCTAATGTTTACCTAAAATATATTCGAGGAGGGTGCAATTTACAGAAAAAACAATCAATTGGGCCTATTTGTAATTAAACTAAAAATAAGAGGTGCTTTTTACAATTAATCACAAAACTATAGCTCACTCACCCCTTCATCATCTGAACTCCACCCGTTTTCCCAATTTCCCATAAAACCCCTCCTAAAATTTATTGTCCACGAGCCACCAGAAGGCATTTATAATTATTATTATTCCAACAACAAAACATAAAAATAGAAGCAAAAAAAAAAAGCCCAAAAATTAACAAAACAATCTCCTTCAAATCTGAAATCTCGCCACCGGTTGATCGGACGGCCAGGCATAATCCGATGGGGGACTCGCCGCGTGAACCGTCGATCGTCGGCGGCGAAGTTTCCAAGCTTGTCGAGCAAGCGAAGGAGTTGCAGGAGGCGGCGGCGTCTCTCATTTCCCGCACCTCCCGAGAGGAGGACGCGCTGCGGCAGCGCGTGGCCTCACTCGATTCTCGCATCAAGTCCCTCCGCAGCTCCGTTAACTCCGATAAAGTATGCTTATATGTATATATTTTCACACACGCATGGAGAATATTTTTGTTCTGCGTTTATTTATTTTTTTCTTCTCATTTTTTGTTGTTGTTTTTGAATAAACTGCAAGCTGGAGGAGGAATTAGTTAGAGCTAGATATGTTTTGAGTGAAGGAGATGCAGCAGCATTTCTTCCAAGCAAATCTCACGGTTTGTTGTTTTTTTGTCTAGTTTCAATTGTACTTATTATCAGATTTGTGCTGTTTAATCGATATATGGACTGAGATAGTCATTTTATTTTGTTATGTGAATGTAGGGAGATTTTTGAGAATGTTCTTAGGTCCGATTAATGTGCGGGCGAATAGGAAGGATGTGCAGTTGAAAGTGAAAGAGGAATACAATAACTTCAGAGTATGGTTTTGTTACATTCACTGTATTTTTTTTTTTGTTTTTCAATTTTGTGGATGATGCTTGGCTATGATCTAGACAGACTATGAGTTTCTTTCGTAGTCAGTTGATGAAAAGTATTTGATTCCAAGTTATTGAAAACGCACTCGTATTTTTCATGGCAGGATAGAACAGCATTTTTGTTCCTTTGTTTGCCGTCACTACTGCTTATGCTTAGGTCAACTATTTGGGAGGGATGTTTACCTGCATTGCCCGTTCAGCTTTACCAGGTTTTATGTGACATAATTTTCTTTTTGGACTTTGTGTTATTTATTTTTGTGGAATTATAGTTCAGAAACTTATAGGCGTGAACCCGATATATTTTTTCAGGCATGGTTGCTATATCTCTATACTGGCCTGGCTTTGAGAGAAAACATCTTGAGAGTTAATGGAAGTGATATTCGTCCATGGTAATTTGATATGTTTCGAACTTCATTTTCTTTTTCTATTTTTTTTTTCTTTTTGCAATGATTTTTCGAAAATTTCCAAAATTCCGAACAACTTGATCCGATTCTTCTCTACATGGGTTGGGATGAAAGCATGATTTTCTTGAAGAAGTTTGTTTGGCGTGCGTGTGTGCCTACAACCTTTTGCTTATGTTGCCTCACCACTGTAATAAATGTCCATATTAGGTACTTGTCTAGGACTCACAAAATTTTCTGTTTTGAGGATGCTGGGAAGTAGTAAAGTAGGAGATTCACCTGCAAGAAAATCATGATCCTGCTCGTTGTCATTAATGCAATTTACTACAATTAATAGGTAAAGGCAACTTGGTTATTTCTTTAATGAGAGTATAAGGCGGAAAGTAAGATGAATGAGAGTGCAAGGGGGTAAAGTGGAACTTATGCAAAATAAATAAATTTGAGTGTGCGTGTATTCGAAAATATTTTTGGGGTTAGAGGAAAATATTTGTTTTGGCCCGAATATAGTACTAAAAATTTAGTTTTATTTATGGGGGGAATGATAAAGATTCCACAAAGAGAAACCGACAATGATTGGATTTTTTGTGATTAATGATTTAAAAGTTATCGAGCATTGCCAACTAATGATGGAAACATATTCCAGATTTTATTATCTATGAGCATTGTTTTTAAATATTTATTTATTTTAGAATCATGATGCAATAGAAAAATGGAAGATTAAGTTCTACATTATGATTTTACTTCTGCAGGTGGATTAAGCATCATTATTGTGCTATGGGCATGGCTATCATTAGTCTTACTTGGGGGATAGAGAGGGGACCCGATTGCGCTCAGAAACAGGTACTTTATATATTGTCAAAAAATGTGGACCAACCACCAATTGGAAAAAACAAATAAAAATTCTCAAAGATTTATGCCATATGATTGAATGAAAAAACATATTGCAGAGAGGTGTAGAATTGTTTTTGAAATGGGCAATCATGCAAGGAGTTGCAATGATTCTTCAGAATAGATATCAGAGGCAGAGACTTTATACACGCATTGCACTTGGCAAGGTATTACATAATTTTGAAAAAAATGTCATTCCTTTTTCGTGCATCATACATAATTTGTTCTAGTTTACCATATCAACGTAAGCTTTTGACGCGTAACAGATTTCTTTGACACGCGAATTTGTATGTAAATGTTGATAAACCGTTCTATTCAAGTGTAACAGATTTCTTTATGCATTGTACTTTGGCAACTCATGAACAGGCATGATTTTAATCAATATTCAGTTAACAATTTATCTTGGTGCCTTTTTTCCTTTTTTTTTTTATATTGTAGGCAAGGAGAATGGATGTTGTTTGGGGAGAAACTGCCGGAGTGGAGGGTCAGTTACTGCTGTTGTGCCCAATACTTTTTGTTTTACAGGTATTTTGAACTACTATCCTCCTTTTTTGTCTCATTTATAGACACTCAATATTTTTCCATAAGAGTGTTCTAAATTAGTAAGAGCATTGTTTTCAGGGTTTTGAAGCCTATGTTGGGGTCTTGTTGCTTCAAACTGCTCTTGCTGGATTCAGTTCAGATTGGCAGGTAGAGTCATAATCATCTCAACACAAAACCTTGTGGTTTCTTGGTTAAGTTTTTTTTTTTTTTTTTTTGAGATAATTATGAAAAATACCCTTACAGTTTAGCCTAATTACAAAATACACGTCATGTGGGAATTTGTGATGTTAAAAGAATAACTTTTTTGTTTTGTTTTGTAATTAGGCAAAAGCTCAGGGGTAATTTTGCAATTAACCCTATTTTGAATTATAGTGAGGTCTCAGCCAATTAGATGCTATGGTTATTACTTTAATTCAGGTAATCACCTGTGGGATTCTTCTCATAATCATGGCCGTTGGGAATTTCGCAAACACTGTGCAGACACTCGTGACAAAGTCTAGGGTTAAGGCGAAAATAAAGAAAGGTAAAAGCAGGCAAGAATTGAATCAGGGATCTGGTGACAAGACCTTATGATTAGGGATAGAGGTTCATTTTGTTTCTTTGAGGCTGTAATGTAATAATGGGACAAGAACTTATTGCTCTCTCTTGCGAGCAGCGTTTTGATCTGTTTGTGTAGGCTGTTGAATTTTAGGAGTTACAGGTGTTTAAATTTAGTTTTTCTACCAAAATGTTATTATCATCCGTTCGGGTATGTTGTTTTGATTTTAATGGGGAGTGAAGCTTGTTAGTTTTGCATTTGATTTTATTGACTAGTAAATATTGTTTTATTGACCTTTAATTTCTGAAATGCAGTTTGTTTACTTGAAAGAAAATGCATCCAAATTGTGAAATTCAAACTCGGTTACGGTTAATGTAGTTTTTGAGATGAACTTTGTTAAATGTATTTTACATCCGAGTATAGTTATAAGTACAGAAGAGGGGTAAATTAGAACAAGTACAAACCTCAAGGGTAGTATTTCTAACATAAAAAGAGAACTTTTTTTTCCCCTTTTGTAATTATCCTTGAAATGCATGGCGACAACAGAGTATGTTTTTGTTCATAAATTATGCTAAAAAAACCAAACATCCCTTGAGAAATAACTATATTCAGAGTCTAAAATTCGTATCGGATGCTATTTATGGTCTTCAGCTCCTCCAACTCTTTGCCATGTGCAATTCCAGGATCAATAAAACACAACTGGAAAAAAAAAAGAATCAGTACCAATTTATTTTAATTACAACAAAACAGAAAATACAAATTTAGCCAAAAAGAAGTAAAATAATAATAAACGCACAGGCGTTTCAACCTGGTACTGTGGCTTCTTCAGTGTGTGGGCACCTCTCTTTATTAACTTTTGCCATCCAACGTTCTCTGTAAGAGATTTTTCCAGAGCTCTTGTTTTCTAAAAAGAAATGATTTAGAAAGTCAAAATGCCGGTGAAAAAAATATGATCTGCAATTTGAGCAAGAAATGTTGTTTTAACCAAGTTAATTATATCTTTCAAGTATAACTAAAACAGAAAAAAGAATCGAAACATGTTATGGTCAACAGCTTTAGCAGTTGGTACAACTAATCTCTCAAGTTAAGTTCAAGCTAGCAATTTGGTAATTTACAAAATTATATTACGAAAAACCTTGATTAGATAGCAACAAAAAGATTATGCAATTGGAGAATATGATTTAAATGAAAGATAATTTCCAAAAGGCAACAACAAAACTAAATAACAATTCCATATGGATGAAAATGGAATATGCTTACTCCGGAAGGATCGAATATTAATAAGTTGTACTGTTTCGTCCCATCTCTCAGATGCTTAGCTTGAATGCCGACAATGGTTCTTGAATGACCATCTTGTTGGAAGTACAAAGGCCTGTTCAGAGAACTTCATAGTAAGTTGAGATTTAGTTGTGCAAATAAATTAATAAAGGGATAATTACAAATACCCCCTTGAAGTTTGGGCTAATTACATGTTACCCCTCGACATTTAAGACATCATCAAACCTCAAGGTTTTTCATGTAATTTTTCAAAAACCTTCGGGTTTCTTTGTAGCAAATAAATAAATAAAGGAATAATTATAAATACCCCCCTGGAGTTTGGGCTAATTACACTTTGTGTCCTTCACATTTAAGACAAAATCAAACCTTGAAGGTGTTTCTGTAATTTTCAAAAACCTTTGGGTCTTATTTGTAAATACCCCAAACTTAAGAGGTTATCTTGTAATTATAAATCCATGGCCTAAACTAATAAAGTAGATCTATTTACGATTTCTTGCTAAGAACAACACGACAATTAACCGATTTTCCCGCATCATCTCCCGAAAAATAATTCCACACCCACTCACACAGAACCTGATGACCCTTAACCGCCTCAGACGAAACACTACAGTTTTCCATTTTTTTCCCTTTTGACAAAAACACATCCATGGGTCCATAAACCTCTTCGTTTTTCCTCCCTACATGACCAAACTCAAAACCCTTCCCGCAAAAATCCACTATCCGTGCACGCAGACCAAAAGACCGAAAAACTGCAGCACACTCTGTGGTCCCAATCCAATTTCTCTTCCCATGGATTTTCCGATCAAAGTAATCCGAGCCGGGAGTATCGAACCCTTTTTCCCAAGCGAGCTCAAGCCAGTTTTGGATCGACCGGATATTGGGCACATACCCACAACCCCCAAACACGACGTTTCTTGTTTCTTCACGTTGGCTAAGTAAATAAGAGCTGAGCATTTGGATATTACGCCAACCGCATCCCCAACCGACGTCCCAAGACTCGATGCTCTGGATATGATCGATATGGCCGCACAATATGCTTACTGAGTTTGTCGATTCTGATTCCAAACATTTTCGTAATAATGTCATTAAATTTGGTTCGACTTTGTGGAATTTCTCCTCTTTCTGGGATTGGATTAAAGAGGCGTATTTTTCGCCGTTAGTGTTAGCATCATGACAAGAGGAACTAGGCCTACATATCGAGGAATCTTGTGCCTGTGAAAATAAAAAGAAGAATAATTATACAAACTAAAAGCCCAATTATCTTTCGAAATTATAAATACCCCCCTTAAAAAGAGTTACAAACACCCTCTTCGACCTTTGGTATCGTATTTACCTAATAAATATCCAATCTTGATCTGTAATTTGAAAGATTAAATGGTCCTTTCTGTAGTTAACCAAAAACCAATTGATCAAAATTTACAAAAAAGCACACAGCTCCAAATCATATAGCATCTAATTTCACCTTAATCCACCAAATTGAAAACTCAAAAGAAATCCACCTAAACAAACCCTAATCCACAGAATTAAACAACAGCAAAAACAAAAAATGAAGACAAATCAACAAATACGCAAAATACATACAATTCGAGGTGGACTGGGTGGAATAAGAGCGATTTTCTGCGCCAATTCGAAATCAGTGGCGTAATCTTCATCAACAAAATGGTCATTCGCATGTCTGCGGAATTAAACTTGGAAAATGAACAAAATATATACAAAATGGGAACAAGGAGAAGAAAGAGTATTTTACCTCTGCAGCTCGAAAGATGGGAAGCTTAGATTACAAATAGGGCAAGTTGAAACAAACATTACAGAGCTTAATAAAACTTGAAAATTTTGATTTGGGGTTTTCAGAGTTTTTGAATTGAGAGAAATGAAAGAGGTGGGATTGAGCGCCGGAAGAATGGGGGATTTATATGTAGTATTAGATTAATTATTTTCCCTTTTCTTTTTAAACTATATTTCTTAAGAATAAAATATAGACTTTTTTTTCCCTTCAATGCAATTTTGTGCATATAATAGAAATTAATGAACATTTTGATCTCCTTATATATAGTTTTATTATCCATTATTACCTGAGTCCAAAATGATTAATAATAAAGTTATTTACTACCACTTTATTATTTAAATAAGATGCAAATAAATTGTATTTCCAATTATAAATAAAAATAATAATATTACTTTTCAATCAAATATCGTTTCAGAGTATATATTAAAAATTAAGAAATATATAAATTTAATTGATATTTAATACATATTTAATAAATTAATAATATTTATTCACTTTTACTTATAATTATTTTATTATAATTTTTTTTATTTTTTAAATAAATAGCAATAAAATTTGAAGAAATGATATAAAATTTATAAAATTACAATTAATCTAAAATAAAATATTCTATTTAAAAGGTATTGGAAAGTATATTTTAAGGAAAAATAAATAAATAAATAAATAAGTCAAGAATTTTCTTTAAATAGTTCAAAAGATTGGTTGATATGTTAAGATGCTGTTGTTTGGATAAACCACGAATTATATAATTTCTTATAGCCACAAAATTAATTTTGCATTCCAAATATCATTACTATCTAAAAAATAAAAAAACAAAATAAATCACAAAATTAATTCTGTATTCCAAATATCATTACTATGCTGCTCAAAAATAAAAAATAAAATAAATTATCATCACTATTATAGTTCAATTTCCCCCTATCGTCGCCTCCGACCACCACCCCTCCCGCCGCCACCTGCAACCTCATATCCACCGTCTCCTCCATCCGACCAACACCCCACCGCCACCGGTATGAAAGCAACACCACACTTCACCGCCTCTCGCGAACTCACGTGAATATTCACCCACCTCGCAAAATGTCGATTCTACCCAGAAATCAACTTCGTCGTCTCCACTCAGACAAAACCCTAATTCACAGCGCATTTTATTCAACACTCCCCCAAACTCACATTCCCTCCTCAAATTCACTCTCCTCGTTCAATTCACCAACACCCCACTTTTGGGTTCTCCATAAAAACCCTAAAGCTCCAATCTTGTGCCCCCAATCGCCGGTTTATTCATATTCATATTCCACAAGAACATACAGAGGGCCCATACCAAGATCCTTGCGGAAGAGAATCAACAAGAGAGCCAGAGCCGCGGCGAAGCCTGTTCTGAACGAAGCCCTTTTTCAAAAAGCCATTTCCCAGCTCCCACCAAGATTCACCCAAGAAGAGCTTCACGATGTGATAGCCTTACAAGATGATCCTTTAGTTTGCTTGGAGCTTTTCAATTGGGCATCTCAACAGCACAGGTTCAAACACAATGCTCTCACGTATCACATCACGATCAAGAAGCTCGGCGCGGCAAAAATGTACGAGGAGATGGATGGCATTGTTAACCAGGTTCTAGCTATCCCTTCTTTTGCTGCTTCAGAGGCTTTGTACAATAGTATGATTTATTATTTTACTGAGGCTAGGAAATTGATTAGAGCTGTGAACATATATAAACACATGTGTGGTTTGAGGAGATTGGACTGTAGGCCGACTATAAGAACTTATAACATACTATTTGCGGCGCTTTTGAGCCGAGGCAAGAATTCTTACATTAACCACGTGTACATGGAGACGATTCGGTGTTTGTTCAAGCAAATGTTGAACGATGGGGTTGAGCCCGATATCTTTTGTTTGAACTCTTTGATCAAAGGGTACGTGCTCTCGCTTCATGTCAATGATGCTCTTAGGATTTTTCATCAGATTGGTGTGGTTTATGATAATTGCCAGCCCAATTCGTATTCGTATAATTATTTGATACATGGGTTGTGTGCCCAAGGGCGAACGATAAATGCTAGAGAGATTTGTGATAGAATGAAGAAAAGTGGGTTCGTGCCTAGTAGTAAATCGTATAACTCGCTTGTGAATGCTTTGGCTCTCGAGGGTGAGGTCGACGAAGCGGTGAAATTCTTGTGGGAAATGGCTGGAAATCAAAGGTTAGCAGATTTCATCACTTACCGCACTGTGCTGGATGAAGTATCGCGACAAAAAGGGAATAGAGATGCTTTTAATGTTTTGGAGGAGTTTCGAGAGAAAAATCTTGTCGATGGACATACATACAGAAAGCTTGTGTATGAACTGGAAGAAAGATAATACGAAGAGAAGAGGATTCAGGTATTAATTAAGGATAAAGCTTTGGAGTCTTGTGTTATGCATTTGAAGTTTTAAACGAATAGATGCCTTTTTAGATTTAATATCTTTACCTGATTTTTTATTTTTTTAGTTATTGTTGTTTACAATTTGTTTTAAATGCTAATTGCATCCAAATTTTATTCGAAAATGCATGAGTATGGTTCTTAAAGTGTCGTTACGCATATTGCTCCTATGATTGTTGACTCTTTTGGGATAATTGCTAGGTTTCTATGTGTGTGTCTATATATATAATTACAATCCTTTTTTAATTCATTCTTTTTTTTTTTGAACAGAAAAAAAGAAAAAGAATAAAACTCATCAAGATTTGAAGATGGACGATTTTGTTCGTTCTACTCAGTCAAGTTTGCATCTAATAGCAAGTGATTAATTTATTAAATTACACAATGATACGGGTGCATTAAAAAACATCGATAGTCAGTCATAATGTCACGGCAATGAGGTAGATTCGATCCCAGTCGTTAACTCTGGATCTGTATCACTGATTGTTCGCTTCATCTTCATCATCAACCATTAATCAACTTGGAACAGGTTAGCTCAACTGTACAATCATGGCAAGTCATTTTAGATTAACCTGAACCGGTCATATTAAGTCAAATTTGTCGGTGTTATAACCATACGGGCCAAGAAGTAATGTCAAGTCATGTGGCTTGTCAACTTGAATCTTGTCCTGGCCGGACGCCATGAAACTAATACCAGTGGTTTCCGGGAACACCTTGAGCCGCGGCAACTTTCCTCGCCAGTAGTGATCTGGTTTTGGCTGGAGCCCGTTAGGGCCTTCGTTGACGCCTTCTCCTCCATCGATCTTGCAGCCCGGGTGCTTTCTTGGGTAAGAAGAGCTAGGGACAATATACTGAGCTGGGATATTGGGATTCCTCGTCATTTTTCGCTCTTCAGTCGTCTCGACTGATGATGCTCCACAATTGTTGTAACGCAACATAGGCCCAATGATTTTCCCGGGCCTTGAAGCTCCCCTTGCTTGGATACTATGAGGAACTTGGACAGGTAACCTTGTCATGGGAAGCAATGAAGCCCGATCCATTTGTGGCTTCTCGGCTTGTTTAATGGAGCACTTTGAAAGCTCATTGGCAACATCAACCGAGCTCTGGTTCGAGTTATCAGAGAATATTACAGATGGCCTGGGCAAAGATGATGAATGTTGTCTCTCGGGCGGAGCAGAACCTCCGTTTCTGTAATGCTCTTCAAGAAATGCAAACTGCTTCTTGAACTTGTCAACAGCACTCGGATACATAAAACTCGTAGGTTCATCTCCCTCTAAAAATTCTTTCAACATCTTCGGATGATATTCAAGAATCTCTCGATATATCAACTCCCTAACGTCATCTTTCGTAATCCTTCTCCTTTCAAATTCAAATTCCATTTTCGTCACTGGTGGTGCAGCAGGTTCTCTCTCAACTCTAGCCAAGTTCCGGAAATACGGATCCGCAAGAGCCTCTTCTGCAGAAAGTCGATCCTTAGGATCAAAAGCAAGCATTCGTTCTAACAAACGAAGTGCCAATGGGTCAGCATTTGGAAATTTGAGGGACAAAGGGATCGCCTTTTTCTTTCTCATGCTGCTTAAGTATCGCCGAGCCTTTTCATTTCTTATCCTTGCAATAGTTTCAGGAGGTGGAGTGCCCAACAGATCAGTCATAAGGTCTAATTGATGAACCACTTTTTTTCCAGGGAATAAAGGTTTTCCGGTCAAAAGCTCGGCAAATATGCATCCAATACTCCATATGTCAATTGCGGGTGTATACTTGGAGAAAAAAGACCCACACAATTCGGGAGCTCTGTACCACCTTGTTGCAACATAATCTGTCCAAAATATTGCAGTAGGGGTATCATTGAAGGCCACTCTAGCAACCCCAAAATCACAGACTTTCAGTTTGCAGTCAGCGTTTGCAAGGATATTTTTTGGCTTCAAATCCCGGTGAAACACATTAGCTGTGTGTATGTATTTCATGCCCCGGAGAAGCTGATAAAGAAAGAACTGATAATGTTCGGGCGTCAAGTCATCGTTCGCCTTAATGACCTGGTGAAGATCCGATTCCATCAATTCGAATACGACGTATATGTCCTTGAACTCTCTTCTAGAAGGTGGCAGCAAAATATGTTTGATCTCGACAATGTCTGGATGACGAAGAAGCCTAAGAAGCTTAATCTCGCGCAAAATCCGCGTGGCATCCGAAACGTGTTCGAATATATCATTTATTTTTTTTTATTGCAACTTTTTCTCCGAGATGTGTATCGTATGCTGAGGCAACGACACCATAGCTACCTTTTCCGATTACTTCTTCGATTTTATATCAGCTGCCTTCGCCGTATTCTGTGAAGAAATCTATCTCCGGTGCCTTTTTTCTCTGATCAGACTGCATACTTTACCCCAAAAGCATCCAGAAAAAAGCGAATCCACAAAATGTATAAACTCCTCAGCAAATGTCTCAAACTTTATTTTCTTGGATCGGAAAAAATGAAGAGACTTCAGAACTTAAAGTGACAGATAATTTCCAAGAAAACCCAGATGATATTTTCAATTGAAAACCCTCAATTTGATGGTAAAAAGAAGAAGCGCTTTTTCAGATATATATATTTTTTTTTTGGAAGTATAAAAATGCACTCTGTAAAGGGTTTGCAGGGTTAAAGACTTTCCCTTTTATGAAGCAAGAAAATAGGATTTTGTTTTGATTTTGCGAAAGTGAATCAGAGTATGTAGCTGGGAAAATGGGAGTAATTCCTAGATCGTTGGCGATGATATCTAATGCAATAAGTAATTTACGTATATGTGCCAAATGTGGGGAAAGAAAAGAACTTAGCAATTCATTGAGAGAGAGCTTAGGTTTGTATTGTACTGCAATTCATTCTTGCTTGTCTGGAGTGACCGAGTTCTGATAATTCAATAACGGTTGCAGTTAAACCCATACTAATACTTTTAAGAGTTTGAGAATGTTTGTCAACATCTGTGGGGTCCTGAACTCGTACTGTGAGACGGGATGGTATGTTTTTCCAGATCATGCATTACTTAGCTTCTTACTTACTTTGCTCTTGGAAAATAATCTTTACCTGCTTGTTCATTAACATTGGTAGAAAATATAATAGAATTGATCGTCATTTCAATGTTTCACTCGACAGAGAGGTGATATGGCCGATCGATCGGAACTGATGGTGTGGCTTTCTGCACAGATTGCATCAGTCAACGATCTATATATGGTTATGAAATACAAGCCGTAATTTGTTATTTGGTCTCGGAATATATTGGAGGAAGGAGAGCCAAAAAAATCTCTAGATTGTTTCTCGACAAAGATACTATTCATTGTCTGTGTGCGTCTTTTTTTTTTTTGTCAATATAGATAATTGTTTGGTTTGGGGAGCTTATTTGAAAGATTTTATAAGTTCCTCGCCCCAAGCTATGTATAGGTGCTAGGCGTTGGTCAAGCGTCTGCCCAGCGACTAGCGATATTACTGCAACCTTGAATATAACTCAAATGTTATGGGGTACTTGATCATCATATTCTTTTTGTGGCAAAAAAGAGAGAAATGAAAAATGGAGATGATATGTGCAATGGTTTACTTATGGTCAGTATACAGTGGACTTGCAAAATGGAGATGATATATTTATTTACATTGTGATAAAAAGTTAATCTACATTACGATAAATATCAATCTACATTCTTCTAGATGTATATATATATACATATATATGTACATTTTTTAATAAATATCAATCGTAATGTGATAAATGTATAACCTTCGGGCCGGCTCAAATTGTACGAGAGCCTGGGCCTAAGATTCTTAGGCCAAAAAAATCAGTTCGATTTTAGTCCACCCCGGTTGGCCCGATGACTCGTCTGTGTTATATTAAATGTTTATTTTTAACTGTACAATATAACATACACTCGATATAATAATAATAATAATAATAATAATAATAATAATAATAGCTGCTTATAATAGTTGTAAGAGATGAATGCCTCGTCAGGTAATGGAAAAAAAAAAAAATAAAGGATATCAAATATTTGTTTGGACTCAACAGTAAATTATCTTTCTTGTTTAACATGAGTTGACGCTGGGTTTTTTTTCACCTTTGATAATATAGTTTTCTCGTATATTTAGTGCAGTGCACATCGGAATAAAATAATGTAATATTAAAACTAAAAAATGCATACAAAATGATTGTTTGTAAATAAAAAAAAAATGACTCATTCGAAAAGGTAATTGTCATACGTAACTTATATTCATACGTAAATATTTTTTCATTAATTACCTTTTATTGAGAAAATTAAAAAGAAACAATAATAACTGAATCAATCAAAAACCTTACAAATAGTTCGTCAAAATACACAGCTTGCAAATAGTTATGTAATCATATAAAAGTTTCATTTTTAGTCTTTATTTCACATTAAATCGAGAATCGCATCCGTCGTGATAGAAATGCAGTGAAAGTAATAGTATTTCTTAGAAATTCTGTAAAATTAATTGGTAATTGTCATTCAAATTAGACATGCGTGTTTTTTTGGTCATTTTATAAACTATGTAATTCATTTTTTTCTTCAAATCTTTTTCTCTCATTAATCTCTTATTTATCTTTCAACTACAATTAATTTTCTACTACACACAAGTTTTATTTTATTTCCTCTCTCACTTATCTCTCCACAATCATTATTTACCATTACATTAAATCTTTGTGAGCTCATTTGAAATTTTTTTAACCAAATTAATTTATATCCAATCACTTACTCAAAAATTTAAATTATACTACTATCTCATTAAAAAAATTCCATCTCCCTAAAAATTTTAATTTCACTATTCTTTAGTGAAATGAAACAAAAGAACGTCAAATCTTGAAGGTAATTGTTAATAAAATAACACAGAATTCATTGCCAAAGCTTCTTTAACATGTAAATTATTATTGTGAGAAATTGAAAAGGACATCCATGGAATTTTCCAAACGAATATTCGTTTTCGAAGACAGATATCATATGAAGGCCCAGATATGACCCCATTTTGAATTGTTCCATATACACATTTTCGAACCTTTTCTTTTAAAATGACAAAGGCACTCAAAAATCTGTGATAACAAGTCTTATGTAAGTTTTTAGGATGGTAGACTATTAATCACATAAGGTCTAAGCAAATAATAATCTTTTGAAATTAAATTTAAAAAAAAATCACTAAAATTTCAAACCAATTACAACCCTTAAATCTATCCCCATCATCATCACAGAAAATTCGATAATTTAATGTAGCAACTGTAATAGGAAGGGTTTTGTAATTTACCTGCCAGTATAACAAGTAAATTACCTTGAGATTGTTACATTTTATATATATATTTCTCTTAATTTTATTTTTATTTTTCAAATAAATCTTTATTTATTACTTATATTAATTTAATATTTTAATACCAGCTACTACCTGTTGAATAAAAAACCAAGTCAGCTTACACATAAATAGATACATTGAACCTGGACACCCCTTCTACGACCATCCATCACCGAAATGACAATTTTGCCCTCGAGCAAAATCTCTATAAAAAACCCATAACACGTAACATTATAACTCGGCAAAAAATTGCTCAAAACAATTTAATTCATTAATAATTATACAATCGCCCCCGAGCTTTACATATCTTAGCCTTTTCACCACTTTCATTCCTCTAAATCCCACAAAAATGCCCCTCACCATCGCGGTACCAAGCTCCGCCGCCCGCGGCGGCGCGCCGCCGCCGGAGAACCACGAAATGCTGCGGAGGAGAAACGAAGAGCTGGAGAGGGAGCTGAGGAAAAGCCTGGAGAGGGAGGAGAGGATGAAGCAAGAGCTGCGGTGGGCGTTGGAGCGGCTGAGGGTGGCGGAGGAGGCGGAGGAGCGGCTGTGTAGCCAGGTCGGCGAGGTGGAGGCGGAGGCTTTTGAACACGCGAGGGAATATAAGGCTCATATAATGGTTTTAATGGAACAGCTTTCACTTGCACAGAAGCTTCTAGAAGAAGCTAACATTAGATCTGTTTCTCTCTCCTCTTGATCTCAAATTAAATATTGTGATTGATATTTGTTTGTTTTTGTGTAAATTATTGATTTTTTTTTTGATTTTTTTTTTGGGTTGGTCCCTTTGGTGTGGAGTGTTTGGGTTTTGATCCATTGAGTTTTTTATTATCTTGGACAAATGGGATTTTACTTGTAAGTTGTAATAATATGGGAATCTTTTTTTTTTCCTTTTTTTTTCCCTTCCTGGTTTTTAATTGTTATTAAGTTAATTGGGAAGGATTTAATTTTGGTCCTTGTCCATTTTAAGCTTGCTACATGATTGCGTGTTCTTTGGTTATGAACATTTGAATAAACATACTTGAGAGAAATAAAATATTTTATAAAAAAAATGAATAAATTTAGAATAATGAATAAAAATATCTTAACACAAATTTTATAATTAATAAAAAAAATACAAACAACGATACCAAAATAATTATATCAATAAATAAATAAATAAAATTATGTATATAAATAATATGTATGTAACACTATAAAATAATATATTATTAGTATATAAAAAATAATATTTTATACATACGGTAAAATTTTTATAAATTAATACTCTATAAGTTAATAAACTCTCTAAACTAATTAAATCTACCGGTCCTGACATGAGCCTTGTAAAAAATCATCAAATTCGATAAGGTAATAAGATAAAAGTCGAAAAATCCCTTTATAAATATTAGGTCCCATTAAAACATTAAATTAATAATCCATAAATATTACAATTATAAATATTATGGTAATTTACTAAAATATGAATCTATTGTTACTTTTTTTTTTAATTTAAATCTAATTGGATTTCATTCATAACTTTTTAATTGCAGCCAAGAGTTTCGGTGTCGAGTTCTTTAGCTGCAACGAAAAATTGTGAATAGTTGTTATCGCGCTCAAAGCCTCCTTTCTCGTAACTGGTTCCAACGATGTTTAATCATCTTCAGCTTTATCATTAGTAAGATCATCAATAATATCGACAACAATTTCCTATAAACTTTGAACCATTGAACGTTCACCATTTTCACCCGGATAGTCCACCAATTTATTGGCGTCCATGAATGTTTAAGTAACTCCAATGAATTGATACATGCGTCGATAAATATAATAGTTAATTATATACAATGAATTGATATTATGCATGGATTTTTTTTAATTTAAAGAGATATTAAAATAGTATATTTTATTAATTAATAGAGGAATTTTTTAAATTAAGCAAATTTAGTACATATGTATCAAAAATAAATGAATTTCATATATGTATCATTGATTATATTATAATATACTATATTTATATAGAAGTTTTTACGGTATAAAATAATAATAAAGACTTCCTAAAAATTATAAACAATAATACCGAAATAATTAAAAATTTTAAAGTCTAATCAACTATCAAACGCCGCTAATTAGAATTTTTTATCAATCTTATCAAGAAAGTGATCGAGGGATTAATAAGCTATTCCATCTGTTTCACAATATAAGTCGTTTTGGAAAAAAACAAACTTATTAAGAAACCTAGATAAATGAGTAATTTTTTTTTTTTTTTTTAAACTACTCAACTTCCTTTTATTTTACTCTCTATACTCAAATATCTCAATTCTCAATTCAATTTTTACCTTTTTCTTTCCTTTTCTTCTCAAATATCTAAATTTTCAATTCACTTTTTTCCTTTTTCTTTCTTTCTCTTCTCCTAAATTTGTGTGAAAAAAGCAAAATTTGAAACAAGAATTTTACTTTAAAACGACTTATATTGTGAAACGGAGGGAGTATTAACTCTTTGCCCCAAGTAATATTTTAGTAAAAAACTTAAGATTTAAGTACAATTAAATTTCCTGAAAATGATTATTACCAAATTTGTTTTAGTGTTTCGAGTTTTTCCCCGAATAATCTTGTTAATAATCTTGAATAATAATAATAATAATAATAATAATAATAATAATAATAATAATAATAAGTAGACAGTTTCTGAACACCCTATCAAATATGGCACCTGCCAATGCCCAAAAGCCAAAACTATTTGTTTCCACTAAACGCGGGGAAACGTGGGATTCTTAATCTTGCCGAACAACGACATAATAATAATAATATTATTACTATTATTATTATTATTACATGTCACGAACACGACAGCCACTATCAAATTAATAATAATAATAATAATATCACATCGCTGATTATGAAATGCGTTTACCGCCAGTGTTTAGATCGACCAAATAAAGTCTATCTTAATTTGTGAATGACGTTTTTCTTAGTTAATTATTTTATAATTATCTCGCTTTATCACTCAAGCATTTAGAATTAAAAATAATTTTTATTAGATCATTATACAGAAAGAAAAAAATATATATATTTAGATATGAGTTAATAACCTATACATGTATCTGCATATATTTATTTTATAGTGCTTTTGCCAGAAAAAGACTTGAATGAAATTATTAAAATATAGAAAATGAGATCCGCAAATGCATTAAGAAAAACATAAAATATTAATTTTGAAAGCGATTTATATAATGTCATATGTCTTTTAATCTATGCCGTAAATGAAGAAGCTCAAATCAATGAACCAACAAAATCATAACGATAGGATTTTGAAAGTGATATGTTGAAGATAAAGTTGGTGATAAATTTGGCCTCAGGCCTCAAATTATTTTGATAGTTACTTGGGGCCCATTTTGACTTATAAACAAATATAGCTAATAATTATAAGGGATTTTATTATTATTATTATTATTATTATTATTATTATTGTTAATCACATCATTTGATTTAAAAGATATAAATAATATTAATTATGTTTACAAATTATTAAAACTCACGGTGCACGGAAGAAAATCAAAACTACTTTCACCTTCAAAATCAAAACTTAAGCCACAATTATTGGTTTGGGATTATTTTATAATTTATTCGTAATTATTTCCCAGGTTTTCAGAATTCAAAATCAATGACTATGAATAGTAGTGCCATTATTGAAGAGAGACATACCTTTGCTAACTCGTGTTTTTTTTTAAATTGTTGTATATACTCAAATGTTTAATTATTGGAATAAGTCCATTTGGTTTGAGAATTTAGAAATTCTCAGGATTGTATTATAATTATTTTGCAATACACTTCGATTCGGATAAAAATCAAAATTAATGATATATTTTTTATATCCGGGCTTGGTTCCGTTCAATTTTCAAATAATATTCGATTTATGATTAAACTCTATTAATCATAAATTATAATTATCAATTTATTGTAAATTTTACACTTTTAATTTTTAATTGATGATTAATTAAGATACAAAACTAATTATTTTACTTATTAGTTATAGAATATGATTAGAATTATAGGTAATTTAACATAATTAAATCGGTTCTAATATCAATTTTTGGTTCGATATAAATCCGTTCTTTAAAAAAATTTGGGATGATTCGATTCGTATATTAATCGGTGAACAAATATTGTTAGTCTTAGTACAATTCACTTTTAGCATATTTAAACTAACATTCAATGGAATTCTAAATCAAAATTTGAGGTATTTAGAAGTAAATGATAAAAATTATTATTTGTTATTGAATTAATAATTCTTACTTATTAATTTTAAATTATATATAAAAAGTGGATGATTATTCCTTTGTGTTAAATCATATAAAAAAATCATACTAATTCTAATCACCCAAGATCCCTACAAAAATTAAACTTCGAAAAAAAGGCTAGAAAATGATAGGAAAGCCAACCAATCATACACCATCAATTTAAAGTCTGGTTGGTTGAGCCAACTTATGCATCATCATCAATTCGTTATCCCATCTTGCATATTAAGGGCCCTCTTCTACTTTTCTCCATGGCTATTCATTGTCAACTCAACTGTAGGCAAACAATCAATTTCGGAATTTTCTTTTCTTTATTTTTGTTTTTAAAAAAAAAATAAAAATAGGGGGTATTTTGTGAAACTAATTAATTTACGTTTTTTTTTTTCGGATTAAAAAGAAAGAGAGAGAGAGAAGAAGAAGAAGAAAACAAAATTCTTAAACGGAAGTAAATTCTTTGCTATTAACCACTCCCTAAATTCTGGGCAATAAATACAAAGTCAAACAATTTGGCCAAAACCACATTAATCAAACAAGTGGTATATGGTATGCACAATTAAATCTACTTGTCATTTGAATTATTCAATCATTATTTCTATTTTTTATGGAATCACTATTTCTATTAAGTTCAAAGGCTCATATAGAATTCGTAACTTTGTTAACACGTGAAAATACGAGATTAAAAATAAGTAAAGTTTAAAAGAAGAATCTAGGGAAACAATTCAATATATTTACTATTATTTTATAAAGTAGACAGACTAAAAAGCTAGAAAAATAATTATTTTATTATGAAAATGTGGTTTAATACCAATCGCACACGATTACTTATAAAGTACGTAAACACGTCTAAATGCTGACAATTTCAATTTCTTACGTTAACAGATAATCTCCAATCTCTACAATAGTATTAATATAATACGAAATAATTTTGAGGCACTTCAGGTTCATTGAACCTGGACACACATCAATTTTTTCCAATTTATAGCATATAAATCCCATTCCATGCATTCAACATTTATCAAACGAAAAACAAAAACACTTGCATCTAATTTTCACACTATACCAGTTTTAATTTTCCGATGGCTCCAAGCACCGCAATCTCATTCTCCGGCGATCAAACGGCGGAGAGCCGCCTTGCAGAGGAGGTTCTGCGGCGGAGGAACGATGAGCTGGAGAGGGAGCTGAAGAGGAGTTTGGAGAGGGAGGATAGAATGAAGGAGGAGCTGACGAGGGCGTGGCGACGGCTGACGGTGGCGGAGGAGGCGGAGGAGCGGCTGTGCTGCCAGCTGGGGGAGTTAGAGGCGGAGGCGGTGGATCAGGCTAGAGAATACAGAGCCCGAGTTATGGAATTAATGGAACAGCTTTCTGATGCGCAGAAACTTATTCGAGAAGCTTCCTTTTCGAGCGACATTTCTCGATAATTTATTTTTTATTTTTATGTATGTAATTTTGTGTATAAGTTAGGTTTTCTGTAATACGAGTGGATATTATTCATATTTTATACAAATAGAGTTGCGAAGGAAAAAAGTGAGAATCTAGGAAATAAGGAAAAAAAATATCAATTGTATGATTCACAAATTAAAATACAAGTCGCAATTACCTTTACATAATCAGATGAAATTTGAGTGTCATCGGGTGGGTGAGGATAAGGGTACTTTAGTCAGAAATTCAGGGTTTAATAATTAGGTAAAAACACAACTATTTACCACAAAACAATATTTTATTGAAATTTGGTAGGAATTGACTTTTTTGACAATCTCCCTAACTATATTTGGTATGACATGAAAAATGTTAGTTCATATGGTAATAATTGTTTGGTGATTATCTACTCAATTTTAGAAAAAAACAATCTATTTGGCAATTTATTAGATTCAGTCGGGGTGCACTTTGTAGGGTGAACTCGTTTTTCATATGTGATGGTATATGTTTATGTGCAATACGTATAATACGATGACATATGAATGTTTGTGCAATATATATGTTTTTTTGCACCTAAAAGTTTTGTGATGGTATATTCATTTTCTTAATGATAGTATATGAATGTTTTGTGACGGACGATTAGTGTTCAAGTTAACCTAGCATAAAATTAAAATAACTACAACACTAACCATCATCACATACGTAGCAATTACCATATGCTTTTATAAAAACCCAAAATGAAAAATATATTCTTATACCAGATCACAAATTTAAAATACAACTTAATTTCACCCTACCATACAATTACCAAATTCCAAATTTCAACAACTTAATTTCATTCTAACATAATACAATAAAGCAGTGAACCAAAATTCTTGCTATCTCTTGGGGAGAAGAAAAATTGTTTACCAGCAACAGATTTGTTGTTTAGAGCCAAGTTTTTTATTTTCGCCTGTTTTTCAGCTCCGGGTTCCTGCCAAACAAGCCCCAGTCGAAATTTCATATATAAAGGGTTATTTATAACTTTTTAAAGATAATCGAGTACGTAAAACATCACAATTTTTTAAAAAATAAAATTAACCCTTTTATTATATTGCACCTCTCAATATGATCAAGAATAAGCAGCCTCGGTCCAGGAGGTATTTTCACGTCTCTGAGAGCACTGAAAGTTTAAAAGGAAAACAAAAGGGTATAATAATAATCAATATAGCTAGTCGCGCTTTTGCAATGTACAATCAGGCGTCAAATACATTAGTAAATCCGAGTATCACCTGTCCGTCAGCAAAGGCAAAGTGGTGTCAGTTAACAAGCCTCTCTTGAAATTCTTCTCGTAGTTTGTTAGTCCAAGGTTGCTTAACATAGACCTCGTTTTCGCATAGTACACATCTTCGACTGGTGGCTGCGAAAACTTTTGCCCTAACTGTACAAGTTGAGAATAGTAGAAAAAATCAAATCAATTAAATGAAAATCACTAGGAAAATTCCATTAAAAATGGAAAATTTCCAAATCAAAAGACGAATTTAGGGGCAAATGAAAATCTCACCTGGAAAAGTCCACCTTGAACAAGGGCAAAGAAAAGACCAGAGGTAACGGCATTTGCTGCCTGATTTGGTCCACCCATACCGCTTACTAATGAAAACAAGGCCCCAGACCCAAAAGCAGCAACCATACTGCAATTGGAAAAAAAGATTACAGTCGACGAGTACAAGCGAAAAAAAAAAAAAAAAAGATTTAATAAATTATGTATCCTACTTGCGTTCTCATAATTTCTCCAATTATATCCCATCAATTTAGATTTTCTTCTCCGATTATAGTAGTTTTTTTATTAATTTATATATATAAATCCAGAACACACCAAAATTTGAAATTGGAGATAAGTGTTCATCCGGCAAAACTCACTTTGAGATTGCAATTGACTAACCATTTGCCTGACAGAACAGTGTAAATAAAATTAAATGCTAATTCATTTTCACTGATTTGTTTAATTGATCTCCCAAGTTTCCAAAACAGACTTCTACGTGTTTTGCTAACGATTCCACAAAAAAAAAAATCTCAGTAGCAAAATACACAGGCACAGATCAACAATCTCGTAATGCGCAGTATATATTGTTTGAGACCAAACAGGTTCTTTTTTCATTTCCTTTTTCATAACAAATAAATAAATAAATAACATTTTAGATGATGAAAGATATAAAAGTTTTGGTACTGAAATCATAAGCTTGAGCCCTCGGCGTAAATTGTAGATACCCCAAACCTCAAATTTATTGCATTTTGCTTATTTTTCTGTCACTAGCCAATACAAACAGAAGATAACCGGCTCACCTGGATTGAACATCCTCTTTGCCTCTCAATCTTCTCATGACGCACGAAATCCCGGCATTGACACCTGTCATCACTGCGAAATTACGAGCTTGCACCAAAGGACCTCCAGCAAGAGCCTGCACTTTCAGTTCAGATAGTGTATATTCATTTCCTCAAAATAAGTCCATAAACTAACAAGAACATTAATGTATGCCAGGTATTTGTGTAAATTTCATACACTATCTTCAAATTTCAAACATTTTCATCAAGACCACAATTCGAATTGCAAAAGGGGGAAAAATGTGAGTATTCTTCAACTCCCAAAATTCATAACACATAATCTAACCTAATGCATTCAATCAAATTACACATTAATTCAATTGGATATTCAATTTAATACGGAGAATTATACTTACCTGAGCTTGTTTAAGTGACGCCAAAGCATCCGGGTTGATGCTCGCGGCGTTCGGCGGCGGAGTAACCAAAGAGGAAGCATCACCTGTGAGCGTCCCCATGAAAGCGCCGATTGCGGCTCCTTGGGCACCACTGGTGGCGGTGACGATGGCGGCCTCCACCGGCAGGGACTGCTTCGCCAGCCACCCTCGAAACCTGATCTCCACCTCCTTTATCTTGGCCTGCACCACCGCAATAGGGTTCTGCTCGGGTTTTCCGGTCAATCCGCCGCCGTTATTCGGGTTATCTACCACCATAACCCCTTGATTACCTCCGCCCATACTATTTTTCTGCCGCTTTCGTTGGTGACGAGTGAGAATTTTGGGAGGTAAGAAATGGATAACACAGAATATATTATTGACAATTTTACCCCTAATAAACCCAAGGAAAATTGATCCAATGGGCTTGAAAATTTATATTATGTTCTTCACTAGATTTTCGTTAGGCCGTCGTAAATATTGTCATGGTGAACAACCATATTTAACATACTTAACAGAAGTATGATATTCTTATTTAAAAAGTATAGTTATCTAATAAAATAATTTCGTATATCCGATGTACAATATTTTTTTTTGAAAGATAAATATATAATATACATTTGAGAAGAAAATAGACTATAGGTAAGAGTTGACTATTTTTTTTATTTCGACAGTACCAATTTATCTTCATATATGGTTGAAGTTATCTAATCAATTAGCTTAAAGTTCTTGACTCTTACTATATAGGTAATTTATTCAATTTGCATGACTATGGGATATGGATAATTGATACTATGTTGGAAGTTTGTTTTTTATTTTTTTTCTCCTTCCGGGTAGCTAGAAATTCCAAAGGAGCAATCAAACAAAAGTGGTATTTGTTAATATGTCTTGAATCTCTCGCTTCGGCGAGTTGTAAACGGTATGCAATTTTGGGCTTTAAGTCCAATTTGGTGTATTCTCTCAATACTATAAATATAGTTTTTGAGATCAGAAATATGTAACCCTAATCAGTATTTTCTCTCTGTCCGTGAACATAGTCAATTTGGTGAACCACGTAATCTGTGTCTTCTTTACGTTTTCTGTTTATTGTTTTATAATCATATTCATTCATAACAGTATTTGTACTCTACAGTATTTCAAATGCAACAATGTTAAAGTGAAAAAATTGACACAAGACATGAAAATAATTATGTGGCACATTAAATACTTGATATTGTCAAGAGTAATGTTAAATTTTATACATTACTCTTGACAATGACTATAATTAATTTTAAATATATCATTCAATCATGTTATTTCTCTCTCTTTATTTTTCTAAAAATAAAAATATAAATTATCACATATTTAACAATAACATTAATATATTGGAGAACTTTTTTATAAAATGTCAATGTTATTTGTAACAAATATTCAATTAACACTATTGTATTAAAAATACTTGTATAAATGATCCCATAAAAGTGGACTAAGTTTTCAACGGTTATTACTATTATTATGTACATCATAGCTCATCTTACAATATATACCGCACATGTAGTTTGAAGGTAGAGGTTCCTCAATTTAAACTACAAAATTCATCCAAGTTTATCAATTTAGACGCAAAAAGTTTTATGGATTTCAATAAAAAATTCATATTGAGTGCAAATATTCATAATGCACACACTTACACACAAATTCATCAATGTAATTAAACCTAAAAATACAATTTCAAGATGATTGGTAATAAACATAGTAAAAACTCAAAAAAAAAAAATCAAAATTCATAAATCACGTTTGCTTCTATTTTTCTTTTTCTTTTGAATTTAGTTAAATTATTATTTCTATTTTCTCATAATAATCTCACACATTTTTTTTAATGATAATAATCAAACATAGCCAAAAACTCAAAAAAAATAAATAAAACTAAAGATATTTCGAGATTCATAAATCACGTATGCTTCCCATATATATAATTATTTGAAATTAAAACTTCATATTTAAATATATTAAAATAGTTCAAGTTCAACTTCATTTTAATTATCCAACTCAAACCGATCAAATCGAACAATGGCTGAACCGTGAATTGACGGTTTCACGATTCGAGGTTTTGTTACAAATTGAATCGCGAGTTCGAACCGTGAACCCACAGTGCCAAACCGTTGAACACCTCTATACACATCAACCATAGTATGCATAATATAGAAATAAAACATAAATCATCCACAGTGCACATTGTTTAAACTAATGCATTTATCAACATAAGTTATCAAAAATATGGCAATTTGTAAATCAACCTCGAGTATGCAGACAAAATGCATTGGGACAGATTGTGCACAATAGTAATTTTTTTATTAGATGTGAAAGAGAAGGAAAATATTATCACATTATTATTACAATGTCATTCCTATAAAATAAAGTTTAATTCCATTTTTTTTTCTTTTTATATTTTGCAAATTTCGTGGCGCGTTCTGAAATTCAATCATCACATTTTTCTTTTTCTCGACCGATTACATCGCTATCTGTCGTCTTGCCACTTGGCAAGATCAAGGCCGTCGGATCGGATGTTCGAGGCACCTCAAAGGTACAACAAACCAAAAGTAAGGGCAATAATGGAAAATCGAAAGGGTAATAAAATGGCTGAAGATGAAACAATTAATCCAGCTCCAATCTTCTCATTTAAACTTTCCCTCACCGGTGGATCATCAATTCTCCTCATCCTGCATCAAAATAAATTATATCTTATTTTTTAAAAATAAATCATTAATTTCGTAACATAAATAGTCAAAATTAACAAAGTTGGTCAAAATAGAGTCTTTACCCACTATTTGGACAAAAAACTATGGCATACTCGGAGGACTTGCAAGTGAAAGTGCTTGTTCCATCGTCATAAGCATAGCTATAAGCTCTTGGGCAAGCTCTCTTGAACATTCCTGAATAAAACGACGGCTTACATGTCGTCGGGCTCGCAAATTCGCCGCTGCAACAATATTGGTCCAATCCGAATGCCTCGCACGCGCTCTTGCACCCGATTACTCCCCTTTCGTTTTCATCGACACCGGTCACTTGTAGTTCTTTCGGACAACCTGTTTGATTTGTTTTTAGACACATATTTGTTTAGTTATTGTGGGCGCCTTCGGATTTCTAAGTTCTAAATAGAAAAATTGCGATTTTGGTCATGTAATATAAAGCAAAAGTGTGACAATATCATCCTCTATCTTCAAATCCTTTTTTTTTTTTTTGAGTTATTACTCGATTCGCCGGATATTTCGAAATTGATCGGAACAAATAGGGATTTTTAAAATATATAAATAGGGTTTCCGACCACAAACTATTTTAGTTGACTTTATGATTTTACCTCTATTTTTTTATTTATTGTAGCCAAATTGAATTGATACGAATATGTTACTATTGCCGGATATTGGGATTTTTCCCATATCTTATCAAACTACGTGATTACATGTATGAAAGTTATTTCAATTCTAATTTTTAGTGGAAAATTGATATTTGAAAGTTTATTGATTTTCGTGTAAAAATTGAGATTAAGTTTAGACGAGTGATTTTTCAAATATATTTTTAAGTATATAATAATTTGAAAGTTGTTAATGGTAGGATCTAACTTTTAATATAAATCATTAATATCTTATTTTTATTGGATACGTGTTATGTATCTAAATAGCAAAATATGAAATGTAATAACAAATGTGAAGTTTGGAATAAAAACAATCAATTACCCATATTAATATCAGCTACACAGCCAGTGACATTGCATCCACCTTGAACTCCTTGTGGTGTAGCCACCAATGGCAAATTATAGCCATCAACAATGCTGACGTCATAAAAATCCTTTTCATCTCCAAGAGTGATCTCAAAGAGTGATGCCGGTGGCGTGGCGCCCATGCCATTACATTCTAGCCGCCCGCCACAATCACCGGTCAGGCACGAGCCAGCACCGGTCGCATCGAACGTGCAACCGGTCCGAGCCCATATCCGGCCCGACCAGCTCGGAACATTAGGAATCGCGACGCTTTGGCCGGAGTCCAATTGGAATCCGGTCGTAACAAGTTGCGGTGTGCCCGCACCGGCTAGGGTTCCGGGCCATATTGTGTGGGGGCAATTGTTGGTAATTGTAAATGTGGAAATGCAAGGGTTTGTAAAGATGGAGATGAGAATAAAGAAAATAAGGAATTTACAAGGAGCCATGAGGCAGCAAAGAAAACTAGGCCTTTTGCTTATATATAGTTTTGTTACAAATTAAAATAAAATAAATGAGGTTTAATTTAATTATTAGATTACTAATTCATCTTTCAAATTTTCTCTTCAAATTATGCCTTTCTTTTATTTGCCACAATGAGAGGCATAAAGCGATCCTTTTCCATGGACAGAATAATTGAATTTCTTGGATACACGAGCTTTGTAAATTATCTTAGGATCTAATTAAATTGGTGCAATGGATATATAAACACCATATAAAAAGGCTAACTTGAGATTCTTGCTAAAAGGGGACAATGAAGGTATAAAAACACTCAGAACAGTTCCTCTCTTTTTTTTTTTTTAACCAATAGAAACCTTTGATTTCAAATATCAACACAAAATCAAGAACAGTAGGACACAATCAACACATTTTTCTCAATATCAACATAGGCCATCTTTTTATATAGGTAATAAAGAGTATATTCAACAATTTTGTCTACATATTATTATAATAACGTTTTTAATATTATTATAATAAATTAAGAAATATATATTTAATAAATTTGTCTACATATTCTCAAGGTATTTAGCAAAATACTAATTATTTATACATTATCAACGTGCTATTTACTTTCTCATGTAAAATGATCATACTCTTTAAATCAAAAGTTATACATTTAATCTACAAAATTATACTTTTCAAAACAAACATGTACATTATTTTTAAAAGTATGAATTTCAAAATAAGAAATATGATGGTTTACTGTAAAGTGTGAATTTCAACACAATACATTGTTACAATAATTTTTGTGAGCTATTAATTATTTAATCATGTTTTAGTTTCATTATAAATTTTGTAATATTTGGATAAATCAAAAAATAAATAAAAAATAAAGCTATTTATCTAAAAGTCATGCGCCTTTTCACGCATATACTCGTTTAGACACGTCTCGATAGCCAAAAAAACAAGTTAATCTTCTTTTTATACGCCTATATAATCGTGAGGCGTTCTTCCCGCACTCGTTTAGACCTCCTTTTCCCTATGGAAACGGGCTTTCCAAAAGAACCCAATTTTGGCCAAAAATTATCGACTCATGGTTTTCTTTTTCTTTTCTTTTTTCTCTTCTATTAGTACTATTTTGTTTCTTTATTTTGGACTACTTAATTACTAATTGCGTAATATTCTTGGAACTTGTGTTCCAGAAAGATTTTTTGTTTTCCGAGTTATATCTTATCGTGTCACTCACACTGCATATGCAAGTTTTATGAGAGTTCGATATGATAATTCAAGATTAGAATTAAAAAAGCATTTAAAAGATGCTCATCCTAGAGTGATCTTATGCCAGTTGGTTCATTGAAACTGCTCACCTCCCAGCCAAGAAATGTTACCGAATGAAATGTTATATATAGCTTTTATATAATTTCAAAATACACTTATTGATCTCAATTACTAAGCACACCCATACAAAAAATAAAAATTATTCAACTTTATTTCTTTCCATTTTCTAAATCCTAGTTCTTCAATTACAAATAAAATAATAATATTATTATTATTAATAATAATAATAAATCAACAATTAATGAAGAAAATATAGGAACAACTAATGCAAGCATTTATTCTTTTTTTTTGTCCAATCATTTTCGCATACGAATTGTTAAATTTGGTTCGTATATTAAAAATATATTTATGACTCGTTCGACCCTGGTTGGCAGAAATTTTGGCCACGCTTCACCAAAATTGTGCATAGTTTTCGGCCACTAGGGACTGTGATTTTTAATTTTTTTATTATTACTTTTTATGTCTAAAATTTAACATTTGCTATAAGATCATGCTAAAAACCTCTGATTTCATTGCATATCAAACCTTTCGATCCTCGTCTTTTTATTATTATTATTATTATTATTATTATTATTATTATTATTTATTTATTTATTTTGTACCTATTTTCAAACACTTTGAAAAATATCAACACAAAATCAAGAACAGTAGGACACAATCAACACATTTTTCTCAAATATCAACATAGGCCATCTTTTTCAACAACTGAAAAGACTAAAAATCTGTCAATCAATTCACATCAAACAGTCCCTAACTTCTCATTAAAAAAATATCAACGGTAAAAAAAAACACAAAATTAATCTCATCATCCACTCACAGGAAAAAAAATCAAGATAATTCAGTTAAATACTTCCAAATTTCATTTTCAATTAAATACAACTCAAAGCCTCATAATAATAAGTTCACATGACATAGTCTCATTCACTTCCTTCGAGTTACAAAGTCTAACGAAATTGGAAATGCTAAACAAAGGTTAAATATAAAGGGCAGACAATCAGATCCACCACCAAAATAGTCCTT
>BMAC01000731.1:17500-57454 GCA_014905375.1 Phtheirospermum japonicum | reverse complement strand
TATCAATTCTATAAAAAAAAAAAAAAAAAAAAAGAAAGCAGTGTTTTGTAAATATTGATTTTTCGATTCCATAGAAATCGATGTAAAAAAATAATTTTGTAAAATTTGATATTTACATCGGTTTCTTAACCAAGTCGAAACTACTCTTTTTAAAAATCTAGTTTTCTACATCGGGTTCTATAGAACCGATATAGTGTAGTAAGCAGAAAAATAAAAAAATATGTTTTCGGCGGCCTTTGGCCCAAATATTTATATTTGAAAAGGTGAAGCAGTTGTAATTAGTGGTTTTAACTCCCCAATATAACCACTACCTCCATCATCACATTTTTGAAACTCCTCAAATGTTGTTGATGGAGTTGAAAGGTTACAACCTTGTTAGGCTAAAAAATAATGGGTTGAACCCTCTTCATTTGATCAAAATGCTTGAGCATGTTAATGGATCGAGCTCATTCTCCTTGGAGAATCAAAAAATAAAATTTGAATTGGTTCGAAATCAGCAAAAGTACATTAAAAAAAAAAAAAAGACCAATTAGAAATTAAATTAGCAAGTTATGGATTATATATCTAGTTCATATCCATTCCATCTCCAATCTGATTAGCACAAACCGGCCCCACAACAACGGCAGCACCAGTAGTAAACGATCTCTCGAACGACGAGGCGACATTGCATTGACCATCCCTTCGACGCTTAAACCCAAAGCTCTCAGTCGAGCAGTCGAGCTTCCTCCGGACGCCTCTGACGGCTTGTTGCTCGATCGGGCTAAGTGGGAAAATTTGTTTGCTCACTCTGCAGAGCGAGCTATGGTTATCGTACAAAATCCTCTGGTTACAATTTTTATCGCATATGTGAGTTAGGCCGGTTAGCCGGCAACGGTACATGTTCCCGCACACGTGCTCGTTTTCACATTTCCAATCGCACTTGTGGATCGGGTTAGGGTTAGGCCCGTCTTGGCCGAGTATGGTCGACAAATAAACAACATTCGATGGAACGGATAATTTTCCAAACACTTCCATTGCTTCTCAAAATGTGAAGCCTTCAAAGAATCTAAATTAAAAAATAAATGTAAACTGATAAGTTCAAGAACAACGCCTTAAATCGACTACGTGGAGTCGGGTAACAATTTGACCAAAATACCCCTAGCTGATTAATAATATTCATAATTAATCTCTCCCACTCTCTTTCCTCTAATTATTTGACTAACATAAGCAGGAACAAAATTGGAATAAATTGGTAATGAAATCCTAAAATGATAAATTGGTAATGAAATCCTAAATCCACAAACATTCATTTCCCATATTTAAATTATCATAAAAAACGCCCCCTTTTGGTGTAGATCGTTCCAATATTACCTTAAAATTAAAGAATTATAGATGCGAATTAAGCTGATTTTTAAAATACATGAACGAATCTAGGGTTCTTAACGTCTTATAATATTGTTATTGTTATTTAAATAAACTAAACCAATAAATGCCATTTTGTCTCACCATCAAAAAAAAAAAATTAATCAGGAAAAACTGAGTACAAACACACAAAACAACAGAAACAGGAATTGATAGCTAAAATTGTAATAATTAAAAAAAAACAGAAAATTGAAAAAATGTAAAAATGTTAGAGAGAGAAAATAACTTACACAGTGCACAAGAAACCCAGCCAGGTATCAACGGACAAGCACCAGCTTTCTCTCTCACACAGTCGAGTCAATTACTTACACACACTAACTAACGAAGAAGAAAGTGAGGGGTGGTATTTATAGGAATGGAACACAAAGATAAGGTGATCCGATTTCTCGTGTAATAGACGTTAGCTTTTCTTTTTTCGGTTTCCTTATTAGTTCAAATTTAGGTGAGATGTCGACGAAATGCAGATGAAATTCACATTTATTTGAGGCTTAATATTCGGTCGCGGGTCGGGGAGTCAACATTTTGTTTGAATCCGAGTGGGGCGGAGGTGCACGCGCTTCGCATGTGACCCCAAGTCCAACCCCCTCTTTAGTTCCAAAGCAACTGTTATTTGATTATTGGGAAATTAATTAATTAATTCATTGAAGAAGTTTATTAGGGGTGAGAAATCAAATCAGTAATCTCAAAAAAAAGGTACTTAATTTAATTCAAAAGAACTTACAGGGGGAATTATTAATCCGTGTTTTAAAAAATAAAACCGGCCTGGAGGGGGGAAAAAGGTGGTTGAACCAATCTGACTACACCTTAAAAAAATATTTTCATGTTAAATCCATGGCCTAGTAAGGGATTGATTGGATGTGTTTTTATTTTGATTATTTTGGAAATGATAGAAATTGTAGTGATAATTTAATGATTAATTTGTTGACAACTTGTATAATTAAAAATAAATAGAAAAATATTCACACTTTTCACAGATTAATAAACTAGGGGCTCGTTTGGTTGGGAGGATGGAATTGGACAAATTAATACGGTGTCTCGTGATAGCACTATTGGGATAACAGTGTCTCACGTTTGTTGCGACTGATTGAGAACAGGGACAAATTAGGAGGGACGTATATTTTCATTCGTTTGGTTTGTAGGATAGTGGGGATAACAGGGAAAATTACCAAATTGACAATAATAACATTCGAATGTTTTACGCATTTTTTGGCAACAGAACTGTATTGAAAACTATTTTTTGAAACTTACCATCTTCAACTGAACAACAAGCACACCCATTAACAAAAAAACTTAAGTTAACAATTGGATATTTATTATTTTCATATTTTGATTTCAGTTTTAATTTACATATAAAAGATGTGCGTGTGTAATAATTCTTTAAATGGTGACAGAACAAATAATTAGTAGGAAACTCAAAACAACTTAATGGAATTAATTTTCTTTCCTTTTCAAACGACATCTATTGTACTAATTCTTTAAAACATGTACATATGGGGTCAAGTAACCTTCAATCCTGTGGATACAAAAATAAAACTTCAAAATAGGATCAAGAGAGGACAGTTTATCAAGGAATGGCCTAGCAATTCGGGAGGCAACAAGAAAATAACCTCCATCCTGAAATAAACATAAGAAAACTATGATGCTCGAGCTTGACAATCACTTGAAGTAGAACATAATAGCCTCAACATCACAATATGCATGATGAGGTAGTCCCTACAGTAACTGTAAACCAAAAGTAGGTTAAACAAAATTGCTTCATCTCTAACAATGTCATTTCTCAACCATTACCAATCTTGTTACTGAAATAACCATTACACATCAAACAGAAACACTGAAGTCATATGCAAGGCTTATAATAACTTTTTAAACAACCAACATCAATATCTTATATTATGAGTCGTTCATAAATCAGTTCTTAAAAAAACCTTATATCCTTTAAAGAAGTTGATTAGTGTATGAGTAGAAAAACATCAGTAATGGAAGGTTCAAACAAGAACAAAAGTATAACGTAGACAAAACAGGGCACTAGAACTTAATAATGTAGTTTAATTGACATTTTGACTAGAGAATAAAAGGGCCAACCTGTACTGAACTTGTGTTATGGATGATCTTTTGCACTTAAATGTTTATGAGGTTGTGAGTATAAGAAAATTTAAACAAAACTTGATTAGTTCTTTTCATTCAGCAGAATCATAAATGGAAATGGAGAATTATATTCTCATAAACATCCTTTTGATCTTATGCATAGTGATCTTTGGGGATCTTCTCAAGTTGTTTCTCATTTTGGTTTTAAGTATTATGTGAGTTTTATTGATCATTTTACCAGATTTTCTTGGTTTTACCTCCTAAAGCAAAAACCAGACACTAAATCAGCCCTTTTGCATTTTCAAGCACCAGTTGAAACTCAGTTTAATGCTAAAATCAAGATTTTGCAGAGTGATGGTAGGGGTGTGTTTTTTGCATTAAGGCCTATACTAGCTCAATGTGGGATTCAACATAGAATTTCTTGTCCCTACACACCACAACAAAATGAGCTAGCAGAAAAGAGACATAGGCAGATAGTTGAAGTAGGTCTCTCCTTTATCTCTCAGTACAAAGTTCCACTTATGTATTAGGATGAGGCTTTTACTAGTGCATTTTTTCTTATTAACAGGTTACCTAATAGGATTTTGCATTATAAGTCACCTCTGCAAGCTTTAACAGAATAGAAACCTAACTACCTTTTCTTAAGGACCTTTGGTTGCCTTTGTTATCCCTTACTCAGGCCTTATAATGATCATAAACTCCAACCAAGAAGCCTACCTGCAGTCTTTATAAGCTATAGTCCGTACCATAAGGGTTACAAAGTCCTCTTACCCTCCAAGAAAATAACAATCACAAGACATGTGGTTTTTGAAGAGTCCACTTTTCCTTTTCATAAGCACAATATAGTCCATTTCCACACTCTTTCACCACCTGTCACCACAGCTCCTTTACTCACTTTACCAAAACATACACCTACCTCAGTAGATACACCACCACATCAAGTCCCTATTCCAGATACATCACCTACCACCTCTACAGCCTCCACATCATCAATTCCAGGGGGCACAATTACTATAGATTTACCAATTGAGAATGATCATTCTACTTCTATTTCAGATGCACCTAACATTCCTCCTCAGGTTGCAGGGGCACATCAAATGATCACCAGATCAAAGGTTGGGGTTTATAAGCTTAAAGCTCTATTTGCAGCCAACTCATAAGATTTTGAACCTCAGAATGCACATGATGCTTTAGCCAAACCAGCTTGGAAAAAGGAAATGCAGGAAGAATTTCAGGCCTTATTGAAAAATAAGACATGGAGCTTGTTCTTATCCCTAAAAACAGAAAAGTTATAGGCTGTAAATGGGTCTTTAAGATCAAAAGGGATCCAAATGGTGCTGTTATCAGACACAAGGTAAGGTTAGTAGCTAAGGGGTGCAATCAAGATCCAGGCTGGGACTACACTGAAACCTTCGGTTCTGTTATCAAACCAGGAACAATTAGAGTCATATATACCTTGAACTGACTTTTGGGTGGACCTTCAGGCAAGTTGATGTTGATAATACCTTCCTCAATGGGAATATTGACACTGAACTCTTCATGGAACAACCTGCTGGTTTTGAACACCTCTTCAATCCACCCTTAGTCTGTAAATTGCACAAGTCTTTATATGGTCTTAAACAAGCATCAAGGGCCTGGTCTAGTAGATTTGGTGAGGTACTGATTGGACTTGGATTTCATGTTTCTCAGTCTGACACATCACTTTATATTAAACACTCTTCCAGTTCCTGTCTTTTGGTTATGGCTTATGTAGATGATATAATAATCAAAGGCAGTCACATCCTAGCTATTGATCAGCTAGTTATTCAGCTCGGAGGTTATTTTTTTATTAAGGATCTTGGTTCACTCAGATTCTTTCTTGGCATTCAGGTCTCACAAACTTCAGATGTTCTTTTCCTAAATCAGAAGCAATATGCTAATGACATTTTGTATATGGCTGGAATGAATGGTGCAAAGAGTCTTTCTACTCCTATGGTTTCTCATCCACCCCTATCCAAGTTCTGTGGACAACCTTTGCAGCTTGAACATAATGAATATAGAAGGATTATAGGAGCACTTCAGTATCTAACCTTAACTAGACCTGACAAAGTGAGCCAATTCATGCAATCACCTCATTACTTGCACTAGAAGGCAGTAAAAAGGATATTGAGATATATTGCAGGAACAATAGATTATGGGATAAAATTGTCAAGATGCAGCAGCTTCAGTATCACAGCATTTTCAGATGCTGACTGGGCTTCAGATATGGATGACAGAAGATCAACCTCGGGATTGTGTGTGTTTTTAGGCAATAATCTCATTTCTTGGAAATCTAAGAAACATCCAACAGTCTCAAGGTCAAGCACAGAAGCTGAGTATAGAAGTATTGCTCTAGTTACTTGTGAAATCATGTGGCTGCACTCACTATTCAGAGAATTGAAAATACAGCTGATCAAGCCTAGTGTAGTGTGGGTTGATAATCAGGGAGCAATTGCACTTGCTTCTAATCCTGTGCATCACTCAAGAACCAAACACCTACAACTTGACTTGCATTTCATAAGAGAGAAGGTAATGAACAGAGTGATCTCAGTAAGGCATGTACCAGCAATTGATCAAAGAGCAGACATATTTACTAAGGCTTTGTCAGGGTAATTCTATGCAAGGATGAGAAATAAACTGTTTCTAACTTCAGAAGGATGCATAGAATTGAGGGGGCATGTTAAACGACAAAAGCCTCATGCATGTGCATGGAAAAGGAGCATTGAACCAGCTGCAGCAAAGCAGAACCAGCTAAAGGACAAGAAGGGATCACCTCGGGTGCAAAATGATCATCATACACCAGCTGCAGCTGATTGTGGTGGCAACGGCTAGTGAAGGACAATAGCTGGCATTGTGAACGGATGTTTGACACTTGGATAAGCTAAATTGTTCCATAAGATGTATAAGTATATGTATTTTGTGGATGAAAACGTACGAAAAAAATTTCAGCATCTTTTCTGCATTTTGTTCCTAACCTTAGCAATATGCGTAGTCGCTTTCTTCATGTTTTGTTCATCTTTTCTTCTAATGCCAACCAGAGTCGACCGCTTTTCTTCTCAGTGGTTTGATGAAAAACTGAGCGAATCTGGATATATAACATAATTAATCCACTCATCTAGGACAACCAATATTTAAAATTTAAAACAGAGAGAGAGCACTTTGTGGGAAATAAACATTTAATACCTGTCCAATGCTTCGTCAAAGCAGTCTGGGTTAACATCAAAGTAGTAGTTGGTGTGTTCAGATGACATTAAAGCATTTGTACTGCCACCATGCTAGAAATAAGACTTGAATTATACAGTCATTGTCATTAGTTAGCACATTAAATAAAGCATCCAGTTATTACACAAAGTCATTTATCTATTAATTTAAAATCAAGGGACACTAATGGGAAACCGAAGCAATATGACCAAAATAAAGGTCTATTACCAGGGAGAATGATATTACACTACAAAAGATCCCGGCCATGCTGACGGCCAAATCCGTCAGTATATGGAATACTGATGGCCTCCTGACAGATATTGGCCGCCAGCATTATCATGGTCCGGATTGTAGTATCCTGAAGGGAAATATTTCCTACCAGTACTGCTGACGGCTTTCTTGACGGCCAAACCCGCTATCTGGCCGCCAGTATTCCTGGTGGGTCTGGCCGCCAGGAATATCTGATGCCATCCTGACAGGTTTGACCGTCAGCATTCCTGGCGGGTATGTGCCCGTCAGTATTGCCTGCAGGTAAAGGCCTTCAGAAAGTCCTGAAATATACTAACGGCATACCCGTCAGTAGGGGAATGAAAATATTATTAAATTTTATGATATATTAATTAATAACTAAATTAAAAAAAATAATACACAAATAAAATTTTAGATAATTCAAAATAAATTATCAACTAATCAAAAATCAAAACAAATTATCCAACAATTAAAAATCCATCCATCCATCGAATGTATAAAAAAATCTCAAATTATCCATCCATCTAACTATCACCACCATCGAATGCCAGATCAGGGAGAGGCTGAGTAGAAGGCTGATGAGACATGGCCAGGGCAACAGCCGCTCCAATCTGCTGACGGAGCGCCAACTGGGAACGCTCCTGCTCCTTGTGAATCAACCGTTGAATCTCCACCGCCTGCTCCTGGCGAATCCGCTCAATCTCCTGGTTGGCTAGATCAAGCTGCGTCTGCTGGGACTGGAGCTGCGTCTGAAGCTGACGTACATCGGCGGTAAAGGTGGAAGAAGTACTGTAGCACTTCTGAGTCTTCCTGAAGTATCCAAGGTCATAGTGTCGACCCTTCTTATTCCCAATAATCTGTAGATAGACCTCGTTCGGGTCTACCTGAGTGCTGCTATCATCAGACGACGCAGCACACCTCTCCTCCAAAGACCTCTCATAGTCCTCCTGATATCAAAATTTTCAGCTATTATTGCTAAACAACTTTTATCAGATTTTATACTAAATAACTCAGATATATATAATATATAAACTTACAGCTATCCTCTGGGCTTCGGGATCCGTAATGTGCCGTCGGGATTTCGATGATATTTTAGGAGAAGGTCGAAGTTACTGGGCTGCGTACCCGTCTGAGCAGCCTGTATATAAAGATACATTTACAATGTTTATATAATGAATTAATTAAAATATAAAATTATACATGTTCAATAATATAATTAATTACTTAAAATATAAAATTATTATAGACTTACGATCTCGGCGGCTTGTCGATTTGCCGGCTTAGACCCGCCTCGGTGCTTCGCTATACCAGTCGAAGGGCCTCCGGGCTCGCTCAATCTGTTGTGTCTGGTCTTTTCAGACTTCTCTACCTCCTCAGGCCTCTGAAACTCCACCAGCCATCTATCCAGGTCGTCTTCCCTATGCAGGAAGGTATCGTCCCATCCAGTCGATACGCCTTCTTCCACTCGTATATACGACTGTCATAAAAATCCCGCATCGCTACATAGAATGCCGTCTTGATGGCATTCTCGTCGTATATACATATGTCCCACCACACCAATCCCTACAAAAGAAATGAAATTAGACAAAATAATTAATCAATTTACTTAACACAAAACAAAATAAATAAACAAAATTACCCTAAAACGAGGTCGCCACATCTAACGATAGCTGTCCGGGATGTGCTCGAATTTCCACTCTGTTGGGTGGATACGAGACTCGTGTATAGTCCTGAAATAGGTCGACAAGTCCTTCGACGGACTTCGTAACCTAAAAATTAATAAATTTATTTCAATATATGTCAAATAGTTAAATTATATATTGAACACATAATAAAATTGATTAAAATGTTACTTACCTATTTCCATGCACGAATACCTCGATCCCGGTAGTCCTGACCTTTGTACCGGGCGTGTTCCCCGCCTCATCAGATGGGGTAGGTGGAACGGTATCATCGAAATCTATGTCGGTGTCATCATTCTAATGGGGTCCCGAGGACGATGAGCCGAGAGAAATCCGACGATTATGAGGACCCCTGCCAGGCTTCTAACATACAACACAGTTTTATTAATAAATAAAATTAATTTTATATATATATGTATATATGATTGTTCAGATTATCTAAATTATGACGAATCAAGTTAGTGCTCCAGTAAGGCAAATCCCAAAAAATACTTCTTTTTTTTCAAACACTATTCTTAGCTATTAGTCCGTTCACACGTTCTGCATTTTCATTGGTTACCTTCAGAAGTCCTAGCCTTTCAATTTCGTCCAAAATCTTTATTCCAGAACGAACGTGCGACGGCAGATCTTAAACCTTTCTATTTTCCTAGATTTTTTTATCTTTACGAAGTCGATGATCACATTCTAGAAATTTACGATGGTTATTAAACCATGATTGTTTCATGCTCTTTCGCAGGGTAAAAGCGTCTGAACGCTCCAGGGAGGCAAATTGTATGGTGTGAAAATCACCAGCCAGGACGAGTATTGTTTTCCAAAACTTCCAAAAGGTTGAAATCCATCTGTACATAGAGCCAATCTTACGTTTCGAGTTTCAGCGGCGAACTCTGGATGAGTTTGATCGAAGTGCCTCCAAGCCTCAGAATCTGACGGGTGACACGTGACACCATCCTCTACCGTATGTTCTGCATGCCACCACATATATTTTGTCATTATTTTAGATGCGTACAACCTCTCCAGGCGGGGCGTTAGAGGAAAGTAAAACATCCTCTTATACGGAACTAAGTTGGACTTGCGCCGTTTAGTTTGTCCCTTCTTCGCGGGTTTGAACCGTGGATGATCACAAAACTTGCACTTATCCAGATTCAAATCATCCTTCTAATAAATCATGCAGTTCTTCACCCAGCAATCTATCTTTTCTATCGGTAACCCCATACCTCTCAACAACTTCTTACTTTCATAGAAATTATCTGCAATATTGTTGTCTTCTGGCACGATCTCTTTGATTAAATCAATAAATTGATCATAAAATTTTTTGAGAAATGCCATGCTCCGATCTCAAATTGATAAGACAAGCAACTAAAGACAACCGATTGTGTTTCTCGCAACCGGGATACAGAGCTTTTTTTTGGCAGCTTTCAAAATATCAAAAAGTTTCTTCATCTCAGGATTAGGTGATTCATCCAACTTAATATCATTTATATCGAAATTGGGACCAACAACATCTTGCTCCATATCGTATGCATTTGATGATGATCCTCTGACTTTAATATCAGCAGGCGATGAGACGAGATCTATTTTTCCGTGATGAGTCCAAATGTAGTAATCAGCAATGAACCATTTGGTACCGAGGTGATATTTTATCTCATCGATAGACCTATAACTAAAGTTCCTACACTTAGTTCGTGGACAAGGGCATTTTAATTTATCACCGTCCCTCTCTGCGGAATCATGCGTTAGTGTAAATTGTACGAAACTATCTACACCGGTCACGAACCCCGAATTTAGAAATCCGGCAATATTCCTTTTGTACATCTAACTACGATCAGCAGTCATCCTAAGATTTTTGAGTGTTATTCGTGATTCTAGAATCAATGCCCAGAATGTGACAAAATTTCGGCAGCATTACGAGAAGAATGAGCAATTCGAGTTATAATTGGTAAGGCTTCTATCTCATTCAAGAACGTGACATTTAGTAGTATGTATTATCTTAAAATATGCATTTTTCTTAAATTCAAAATTTCGATAGCATCTCCCCTCAGTTCTCGTAGTACACGTATATTTCAGTGCACCCAATAACAATTAGAGAGATGCAGAAATCGAAATTTCAAAAAAAAAAAAAAACATACACATAAGATAACCATACTATAAGTCACATTCTCAAACTGTCCAAAAATGGGACAATTCGAAATTTAGTATCAAACTCTATATTTTACTAAATGTCAAACAGGTCTAAGGAATATTGGAATAATTCCAAACTTAGTTTCAAAGTTTTCTATTTGATATTAATTCTCAAACGAGTGATCTATATAAAATTGATTCTCTACAACAATATGAATCACGTCACTTCGCCAAGGTTCCAAATAAGCAATTACCACCGTCACATTTTTAAAAAATATTTTGAAAATTTAAATAAAATAACGTGACACCCTATCACTTTTTTTTTAAAAAATTGAAAACCCGCTATTGAAGGGATAACACCTCCTGGTCGGCGCCGTAACACACGCCAACATCCGACGGTATACAACCAATAACACCAATAACAATAATATATATAAACAAAATTATACCTCGACCGATCACCACGTCCTCCCATGCATGTAAAATATATATTTTTTTTTAATTCCGGCCGATCACCACGACCTCCCATACATGAACAATATATATACAATATAATTGGTACATACATATATCACAATATAATTTACCCCTAAAGTTTATCTAAATTTAAAAGCAGACCCTAACAATCTAAGTTAATACAATGAAACCCTATTTTTATAATTATTTGTTAATTTAACTCTAATTTCAAAATTATTTACGATTAGACCCCTAAATTTGAAATCAAAATTTTATTTCAAAAGTAAACTCTATTTGAAACCTAATTATTTTAACTAGAGAGTAAAAATAGAATTTTAAATATATTTAATTTAAAATTATTTTAAAAATTATAAATTTATTTTCAAATTAAAATAAAAACAGAATGATAAATTAACTATTCATTGGCCCTTTTATAAATTGCTAACTCGGTGTCTAGGGCAGCCATCTCTTTGGACAATTCCTCGAGCCTCTTGTCATTTGCTTGTCTAGGTGAGTAGAACCTTCTCATGAACCAAACGTACACGCCTTCCCATGTTGTCAAGGAATCAGGCCACATATTTAACAGTTGCTTCTTTGCCCGATCCTTTAGTGTGAAAGGGAAGAGTCGCATCCTCACTTGATCTCTTGTAAGGCCGAGAAGAGGGGACGTCCGGGTGATGTCCTCGTACTCTTGGATGAATTTCAACGGATCTTCGCTCGTGAGCCCATGAAAAACCGGGAGGTGCTCTTGGTCGTAATCATCAGGATAGTAATCCTGCATCGCGGGGCTCAATAGGATGGTCGGTCGAAAGCCGCTCCAATCAGATGTTATACCGTATTCAGACATTCTCCTTTATATATATATATATATATATATATATATATATATATATATATATATATATATATATATATATATATATATTAATTTTTATTTTAAAAAAAAAAATTGGGTCGTTGAATCTAGGTTTTAAGAGATGCACCTTGCATACACAACACTCAACGCACAAGATTAAACGTACCAGCGGAAAATAATAAAAAGAAAAATCACAAATAAAATAATAAAGATAAACAAAACAAATTAAAACACAAATAAAGGTCACAAGGAGCAAACACAAAAATCACAACCTTTTGCTTTCCCCGGCAACGGCGCCAAAATTTTGATTCAAACTTTTCCGCACCTATTCTTATTTAAAGTTGTCAATTATAAAAAGTTCGTCCGCTAGAGAACGGGATCACTTGTAGGTGGGTAAGTTGACTCGTGTCGATCTCAAAGGAAAGTTAGATTCAGAAGTTCATTTTGTGTTTGTTTTCACGAATAAGAAAATAAGAAAAATAAATAATTTAAATACTCAATCAAGAAAAACGAGCATATGATTTATTAATTTTAAAAAGGTTTTAAGAAAAGAAGGGTTTTAGAGCTTCGAATCGTCTTCACGATCTCTTGGGGAAACCCAATTGATGGTTCACAATGAATCTAGGCTCTAGACCCAGAAGATCTAGCCAACAATCATCAACAATCACATCATCAAAATCCCAACACAATCGAGATCACAATTCATCATACAATTTGTGGGTTGTCTGAAGATCAATTATACTAAATTAAAATATCAAATAGCATGAACGAAACCAATAATGTAAACGAAATCAATACCATAGAAATCATAAACGGAACTCACATATCGTAAACGAAACTTAAATAGCATCAAATATCATTAACGGAATCTAAATAGCATAAAAAAATTTTAGTATCATGAACGCATAGACAAAATTAAATCTCAAGTAACCAAGCATGAATTAAGTAAACTAAATCAAGCAAAGGAAAATTGAAAGCTTACTAATTAACGGAGAAAGTAACATCGTCCAATCGAAGAAATCCGCGAATTAAAACTAAAGAACTATTCTACTAAATCTAAAAACTATAAATTTAAAACTAAAAAATATGAGAAGATGGAGAAGAGTATCAAGAGAAAAAGAGGAAAAACCTAGGGTTTGTCAGGCCCTAGGAGTCCCAAAAATCGTGTGTTGTGCTTCCAAGAAGTATGGGAAGGTATATATAGGTGTACAAAGACTTGGGGCACAAGTTAGTGTTAAAAAGTGCATTTATGGGCCGCTAACGGTATGCCTAGCGGTTATAGTGGCCGCTAGGTCTCTCTGCTACGCAGTCAACACTGGGTAACCCAGTGTCCATCAGCATACCCAGTGTTAGCTTTCATACTTCAAATCAAGGCCCACTTTCGTTGAAACTCCACTTGTACGCCCACACTTGATTATGTCCAAACCAAATTTCTTCAAAATACCTAAAATAAACATAAAATTAATTAATTATGATTAAAATATGATAAAACAAGTTGGAGATAAGAAAATACAAAAATATGCTCAATCTATTCAACTTATAACAAAATCAATAACAAAAACTAACTAAAATACTAACAAAAACAAGGACAAATATAAGCTAATCAATTAACGGTACTTATACGCTGACGGGTAAGGCCGTCAGTGTATATATTTTTATTTTTTTTAATTAAAAATTATATCCTGACGGGTTAGCCCGTCAGGATAACTAAGCGGGATAAATTCCCGCTCTTTCTCTGACAGGCTACTGACGGGTATGTTTGTTGACGGGCAAGGCCGTCAGCAAACCCGCCAGCAAGCTTTTCCGACAGTAAACCCGCCAGTAATGCTGGCGGTCTTTGCCCGTCAGCATACCCATCAGTATAGATGGGGTTTTTTGTAGTGTTAAACTACAAAAATTTAAAGATGCCTTGCTGATGTGTGTTGAGTAACTATCCTCCAATGGATACTTTTCACTTGCACATAAAAACATGTATTTTGCAATTCAACCAACATTATAGTGAGAAAAAAGTCTAACAAAAATTAGAATGCAAAAAAATTCTATCTTATGCAGCAAGAAAATTTGAAATGTGACTCGCACGTATTTGTCATGATTTTTGTATATTTGGCTAGGGTTTTAGTTAGATTTGTTGTTAATTTTGGTATAAGTTAGATAGATTGAGCATATTTTCATATTTATGTATCTCCAACTTATTTTTACCATATTTTATATCGAAATCTTTCGGTGTTAAGGTGGATGAGTGTGGGCCCGCGAGTGGAGTTTCAAAGAAATTGGGCCCCGATTTGGTATATTACAGCTGACACTGGATATGTCATCTACATTGGGTTACCCATTGTTAGAACCTAGAAACTCTGGTAGAAAGATCCATTCAATCGGACTGGGAGATCATCCGATCGGATGTAAGCGTTACAAACTCGGATTTTGTGGAGATTTTCAATTACGGAAGGGGTATTTGAAGGCTACAAAAGGCCAAGAACTCAGTCACATTCAGGGACACGAAAAAATCATTAGGAATCCATTCGGGAACCAATGATCCCTCGTCCAGTTCATGACAAACCGGGTCGAGAAGACATTCTCGAACCTCTTGGGGATGACATCCCATGAGCGTTCTTGAATCGTTCTTCATTTTATCTTCCTTTTTCCAGATTTAAACTTTAGCTTTTCAGATTTTGGATATTATAAATCGTTAATCGTTGCTCGGACGTTGGACATAGACTAGTGTTGATTCGTGCAATTCTTAGTTTGAACATTGGCAATTTCCATTCCATTAGTAAGCTTTTGATTTTCCACTTGTTTTACTATTCCAATTGATGTTTCTCCGAATATGTGTTGTTTGTTGGATTGTGATGCTCTTATGATTGGTAGTTAAGTTTTACGTTGAATTATTGCACTTGATGGAGATGAACTTGTGTTCAGTTTTATTATAATTGTTCATGGATGTTAGTTGTTCACTATTGTTACTTTCTTGTTCAATCATGATTAACTCTTGTTTTAGGATTGTGATATTGGATTTGTCGATGGTTGCTAATTAGAATTTACGGGTCTAGTGCCTGGAATTGTTTAGAACCATCGCTTGGAATTGTCGGGTGTTTAATCTACACGTTGGAATTGACAACCCCAACTCATAGACTAAGTGTTTGATAAAATGCCCTAGTGGTCGTGGAGACGATTCCAAGGACCTAGACCCCCATTTTATTAATCATTTAAAAAGGTTTTCAATTTCATTTTAGAATTCGTTGTTAAGACTTTTATAAACATTAGTTAAATTCTTGCATAGAGATTAACGCTCTCTTTGCAAGATTAGTTTTTAAATCACTAGTAGTATAAATCTTCATTCTCGATATTCAAATCGTCAAACAAAACCCCTTTGTCCGCGTGTCTAGATTAGCTTTTTATTATTTTCTCGTTCGTAAAAACAAACACGAAACTACTTCCGATTAGTCTTCCTCGAGAGATCGACTCGAGTTAACTTGCCAGTTTACAAGTGACCCCGTTCTCTTGCGGGCGAACTTAAACCCTTTCAAACGTAGACGCGCACTGTTTAATTTTAATTTTAATTTTGAAAGGAATACAAAAGTTTGCCTCAAAACATAATGGCACATATGCATTGTCATCGAATTCGGATGATTGAGATTGAAAGGTATATTGTCACCAAGAAATCATGCAAAGCCTTCAAGTTCCTTGTTTTGGAATTATTACTTTCAGAATCCGATAGAATTGATTTCCAAACTGAAAGGGCGTAACACCTTTTGTGGATCTATTTTTGTTGTGAATTTGAAAAATATGCCCAAATAAGACCCCTTGACTGATAATAACACAATTAAAAATAGACAAAAATTCCATAAAATAGGAAACCAAGTAAAAACCCCTTAAGCTTTTAACACTTCAATAAATCATCTTATAAGAAACACTATTAATTCATCAATTTCGTCTAACGTAACAAAAATCATAAAATACGAAGAAATAAATAAATAAATGAACACACAGAATCTAAGAATCTAATGTTGCTGATGTTACCAAAAGAACAAAAATCAAACCACCATCACTACAGTGTGCCTCCGATGAGATGTGGGATAATTCATACGGTTTATGGGTTTCTTTTTGATGCGGCAGAGCAAGTTGGAAGAGGATTATGTATAATCTTGTGTATATACATAGACATGAACACACACATATAACTAGATGCATAAAAAAAACTCACCTTTTCACATCTGGGCCTACAAATTTATCACAAGGGCACAAGATAAACAGACTGAGACAGATTTATAGATTAAGGTTTATTACCTTCGATTCAACTGAACTTCTTCACCCAATTGTAGATGAGCAGTGAGATACGGCAATGGAGAAAGCAGAAAATTCTACCGAGCAGCGCAACGTAGCGACGAAATAGGGTTCTTCAGAGAGGAGCGTGTATATATAAAGGTTAGATCGTAATTAATCATTGCCATCAGGATAAGATTGTCAAAAATTAACACTGTTGAGGGGTGGAGATGTACTTTCGGATCTCGAACTAAATTGGATAATTATATCCAGGCATTCCCCAATGGATTAATTATCACGAAAAAGCCGGATTCTATCAGGGGCCCGAATCATATAAACCAAATGCAGGATAAGGTAGGATATCTGCCTCTATCCCATCTTGTCCTCCCAATCAAACGAGCCCTAGGATGGTCATACCAGTCATGCCAAATCATAATAATACTGAACTTCGGTTTCAAAATGAAAAGGTAATTTCTAATTCATTTAGAGATTTTATTGAACTTTCGGTCAATAAAAAAATATACGAGTTAGAACTAATTTAAAGTAAATATTAATCTGACAATAAATTGTCTTAGTTTTTTTTAATGGATATCTCAAGTAAAAAAAAAAACTTCTAATTGATTTATATTCTAAATTGTATCACCAAAGCTTGTAACTCAAGTGGTGTCACGAATTCTTTATAACGATGTTGATAAGGGTTCAAACCCTGAACCTCTCATATTATTTGAGGTTTCCTTTGCTTTTTAACCACTCTACCCAACTGATTAAAAAAATATACTAAATCATTTCAAAACAATTACAAAAAATTTACTCGTGGTAACGTTGAGACTTGTATTAATACAAGAATACGATCAATTTAAAGCGTTAATATTTATAAGAATTTATAACTTATGGTATATATTTTTTTAAAAAATGATAAGTTTTTGTATAAGAAATATACTCTTCGGTTCATTATCAAGTAGTATTGATTGATTTGACGTGTTATTCCTTCGTGAGTACACTTGATTTTTAATATTACATACGACAAAGTGTCATTTTTCAAAAGTAAATAGAACCCAATAGAATATTTGGCATAAATAGCACTACTTTATGAGCAATATACAATATTTTTCAGGAATTTAGAATTGACAAATCAATACATTAATGATTTTTAGGGGCATATAATGCTTGTAATAAATATTATTATTAATTGTGCTACTTCAGTAACAACGACCTAATCATAATGTAAATAATACAACAACGACATGTAAATAACACTTTTTATTAAATAAGACATGTAATAAAAATATTTCTTCAAGAGTATTGTTAATATTCATCTGAAATACTAAATATTATTTTTCATCAGGAAATTACAAATTTTTTATATCTTATAATATTATTCATGAACATATCATACTCAACTGATAAATTATGATATAACATCATATTTCTTTAGAAACCATAATTTATATTTTAATAATCTTCTAGATTATTAAGAATTGTGAAATCGTGTTTCGCAAAGATACTACGATTAATATGAGTTGAAATCAAATTTCATACAGGGCACGTAAATTTATGATTATATATTTTGTCATGAAAATAAGAATATAGCTCTATCATGCATGCATATAAATTATGTCATTTAACTAATTGACAGTAACAAAAATTGAATCAAATGATCATTATACTTCATATTAGTGACTCGATCACATTATAATCATATTAACTATAATATTTTAGATGCATCTCCTCTTAACCAAAATCAAATCACGAGAATTATTCTAATTACCGCAATATGCATATAACAACTATGCAATGTATTCCAATAAAATTTGGGTAAAACTTTCTTTTAATATCATACTCACAATCAAGTCTTAAAACAAAATGCATAAAATACATAGATTATGCTTCATGTTTGCCCTTGATTATCAATTCAACAAGATAAGAGTTTCGAATGTTATGAATGTTACGCGATAACGCTTCAAGAGAATTATTTAATTGTATCTACCCTTATTTCTTTAATAATATATAGTTTATTAAAAACTCTCTAAGAACAAAAACAAATTCATAGTCGAAGCACATAATTTTGGATTAACATCTATATTATAAGAGAAAAATATGTACCTTAATTGAATAGTCTCCTTGTGGAAAATATCGGTGACTAGATTTTCAAAACCTTTTGATAACTTGTGGACAATGTCTCATTCATCAATTGCCCGAAAAAATATAAAAGTAACTAATCTCATGAAAAAAAATATTTGATGTAGAACTATAATGTCAACACGACATAAATATTTTAACTTATTCAGGAAAATATATTATATATCATAACATGCGCTACTTCAAGAGCACACTAATTTAATTCAGATTTTTAAAAAAAAGATCCATATTTTCCAAGAATATTGAATTATGATATAACTTAAGTACGAGCATGAATGGTTCTTTTAAAAATATGCAATATTCTTCAGGATATTGAATTATCATATGAAATAAAAATAATTATGAACATTCTTTGGAAATATTATATACTTAGTTGTTCCACTTCAAGAGAAACAACTTGAATTGGTATAATTAAAATACATGGTAAGAAAATAAAATAGTAAAACAATAATTAAATAAAAGAAATTACTTCTTAAAGAACAATCGTAGATCTCATAGTATTTTTCAAGAATACATAATATTCAAATAAATTATACTAATATATGGTTGTGTTTCTCCGAGAACTAATCAACATGGAAGAAATAAATTTTTAATAGTATTTTTTCCGTAAACAACTTTAAAACCGTGAACTTTTGATAATGATAAAAATACATAAAACCGATATCCACCATCTAGTATTAACCTGAAATCTTNTTTGTTAAAACTTGCACCGAGGATTCCATGAAAAAAATTATTTTGTTCAAAATCCATTATTAGACTCCATAGAGATCAAAATAAGACATCTACCGTTCAGATCATAACTCGATAAGTCTTGAATGCACTATGAAAATTTGAAAACGATCCAACGGTTTAAACTTTAGGAAATCGTTCTACGGATTTTTTGCGCAGAGACTTTTCACACAAAAAAAATTCTATTATTTTGGTTTATGGAGGTTCGATTTTGAAAGCTATTATTTTTCAATCAAATCTGAATTGATTAGAGATTCATACTGATAACGTGTTATGAAATTAGAGAAAATAGAGAAACGAGTGATCAAAAAGTGTATTTTATTATGAGAATTAGAATGAAAATAGAGAAAAAAGTGATCAAAAAGTGTGTTTTATTATGAGAATTAGAGTAGGTACAAGATTAGGGTATAGGGATAGGAAGGTCATTTACATACTATATAATTATCACATTTAATTAATTGCAATAATCTTATATAATAATATACTGGTGATTAATATAGTACTTAATCACACTTTTTATACAATAATAATAATAATATTATCAAATGATAATCTTATTTTTCGTATCATAATATTATAATCCATATACAAAATACATCTTTATTTTATTTTGTTCAAATACAATGCTTAAAATTACATTTATTTTGTTATTTAGCCTAATAATTTATATAATACTTAGTTGTGTGTTTCATATTAAATAATAAAAGATGTATTGACAACATTTATATTTAGAAAATTATAAATATTAATTGGAATCTTATGTTTTTTGTTCCTTTTTCTTTTAAAATTTCAATTGGAATTGTATTGACAACTTTGTGCACGCGCGTGTGTGTGTATATATATATATATATAGAGAGAGAGAGAGAGAGAGATAAAAACTGTGTTTTTTCTTCAAATATAAAATTTTAAGATAAAATGCTAATTTTTATATTATTTTAATTTACCCCCAAACTATAAGACTCACGCACTCCACCCTCAAAACTATAAGATTTTGCACTTTGCCCACCCTGCTCACCGTCGGTGGAATTTAAAAAGAATATTTCGAAGGAAATAAACATTGGGAGCAAAGTCAATAACTCTTGTATATTAGTGTGCAAAGCGCAATAGAAAATACTTAGGGTGCAATGTGTAAAAAACTGCATACATTGGAGAGAAAAAAAAAAAAATTTCGTATAATTATTCGATCCCAAGTTGCATTGACACGGACACGGAACTCAGGACATGAGAACACACTTATTTTAAAAAATATAAGATATGACGCGACTCGAACACGTTTATAATATAATTAATTATTAATATATTTATTTCCTATAAATATTAAATTGTAAACTTTGTTTTCAATTAAGCATTAAAAAAATAAAAAAATCATTCACGATAATTGATGAAACCTCGATAAAATGAAAAAATAATAATTATTAAAAAAATTGCCCAAAAAAGATAAAAATACGTGTCATGTCCCACATTGTCCTCTCATGTTTTTCCGTATTCGAGCCGTATTCCCTGTTAAAAGTTCAAGAAAAAAAAAAATATGCGTCCGATACGTATCAAAGGAATGTTGGATGAGTGTACACATCTACGAAGTGTCCGACTCACCTGTAATGTCGAAAATGAAATCAACACACACATATATACATATACTAACATAAATAGAAAATTAATAGATGTTGTTCATCGAGTCCCTCAACAAGGTCCAAATATGTTTTCTAGTCAAACATAATAGATTCACCAATCAATGAGCACCTCTCCATCAAAACCTAGTAAATAATATTTGAATTTCTTATTATATGAATAATACACTAAATTCAAAGTAGATAGTTCCAAAATGTTGTCAACTCAATTGAAGGATGATGAGTTCAAAGAATAATTTAATTACAGGGGATCATTGGGACTGGCCACAAGAGTCCATAGTTGTGTTTGAGCTTCTTAGATGCTTCATCTTCCACATCATGAAGATATATTGTAGTGTTATTTGCAATAAATTGAGATTGTTGGTGTGAAAAAAATAAAATGAAGTTGAGTTAAATTCATAAGGGATGTGTGGAATTGTTTCCATTTCATTTTTCATTATAGTGATAAAATGATAATTAAAAATTTATTTGTTTTAATGTTAAAATTGAGATTAAGTTTGATGCGTGATATTTTGAATACTCACTCCCTCATAAAAATTACACACTTTCAATTTCACACAAATTATTAATAGTAGTTACTGTGGTTGAGACATTAATTTTTATTATGTATTCCAATTGTACCCTCATTTTAACAATAATGACTTATTAATTGAATCCACCCTATTTGGACACATAAGTAAGTTCATGGAATATAGTTAATACTAGTGTCCATTAAATATGGACACGTAAGTAAGTGCATAAAATATATATATATAAAAGATTATATTTAGGTATCTAATAACTTGAGAGTTGTTAATGATAAGGTTCATCTTCACTATTTTAATTGAAATATATATTATAATTTTAATAATATTGTAGATAGTGGATCCTATTAAATATAAATAATTTTGTTTAATTGAAATATATATTATAATTTTAATAATATTGTAGATAGTGGATCCTATTAAATATAAATAATTTTGAAATTATAATATTTTAAGTAAATTTTGATGATATTGATAAGCCTACTTCCTAAAAGAAGATGTGATAGTACATTTCAAATGTTTTGATTATAAAAAATATAAATTTTGCTAATACAGATTCCCAATGAAAAATATAAATAAACATGATTCCAACAAAAGCTTGAAAACAAATTATACATGATCTTCAACTACTTAATATTCTCAAGAAATCTTCAAGGACCATGCTGACACTCTCTTGCTTACACTCTACTAATAACTCTAAAAACTTCAATATTTCAGTTTTGCTCATTTTCCACTCTTTATTGTAAACTAATTAACTTTAATACTCTCTTTCAAAAGAAAAATAAAAGGAAAGAAATTTTAAAAAAAGAGGAAAAAGAAAAGGATGAATAAATAAAAACTATCATCAATTCTATCTTTCAATTAAATTTATGAAATAAAATATAAGAAAGAGAAAAAAAGATTATTAGCAACACAAAAAAACTACTGGCAGCACTTCTCGCAAAATAAATAAATATCAACAACACTAAAACATTAACACTTCAAAAAGAAACAAAATATATAGCAACTTTTAGTTCGTAATACATCAATGTACAAAGTTAATTGTTGCAATACCCCCTAGAATGTAATTAATTACATAGAAGCAACAACAAACTCTCAAAACGAATAAACTAATCAATGTAAACTTGGAAATTTCAGGTTGAAAATTGTTTGATAGACACACGCTAGCTATTCAATTCTTAACAAGTTGTTAGTAAAAGAGTGTTAGTATAACTTTGTTTAACTAACTAAACAAAGTTACAAAATTTAATCATAATTTAAAGAAAAAGAAAAAAGTCGCTTTGCCACAAGGACCAACTTTGACATTTTTAACTAAATTTTGCAGGCTGATAACTTGCGGCAACAAACTCTCCAACAGATGCACCGTATACTAACGACCCGCCAGTCGGCCCGTGCTCTCCTTGCTATCGGTGACTACTTCTCGCGCCTTCGGGCCCTCAGCTCGCTCTGGCTAGCCCGCCCACTGGGATAACATTTCCTTTCTTATTATTCTTGCCTCATTGATTGTATTTGTCTACTACAATGCAAAGCTCAATGTAAATGGAAATGGAAAGATTGTTGCCATATATTTGATACAAAAGTGAAATTAAGCTTTTATGATATACATTTTTTTTTGTTTGAGTTGCGAGTATAATTTGTTTAAGATCTTCATTAATTGTTGGTTTCATTTCAATCTTGTAATTTCAGAAATTTGTTCATCGTTTATGTTCGGCTGTTTTAAAGGGAGTATTCGCAATCACTCTCGAGTATAACTGGTATAGCATAATCTTAATTTCCTACCAAAAATAAATTTGTTTCTCAAATGATTAAGAAGCTACTTCGGGACTTTTGAAAAAGAATATCAGGATAAGTTAGCACTGGAGATAAATAACTGGCTGAGTACTAATTTACTGGTGATATCACTTGAGTTTTCATTGTTAAAAACAATAAAAAAATTATGCTCCCTTAACTGCCAATTTAAAACTAATCAAATCAATGAAGCATTAACAAATTAATGGTTGCATTTAACTAAATTAATCAAAATTCTCCAAATGCAGACTTGATCAACTCAGAACATGTAATATATTATTCCAACTTGAAATTCCTTTAACCCACAACAATACTATCCCGACCCCCGACTTCTCACTTCCACGAAAAGTATTTTTTTTCCACGAAAAGTATTTCTTTTCCAGGTAAATATCGGTATTTATATATCTAAGCAAATGCGGGAAAACCCCCGAAAAGTACTCGTACAAAGCTTAACTTCTTTTCCACGAAAAGTTTTCCAGGTAAATATCGATATTTATTATGAATGCATTCTATAATCTGAAACGGATGTTGCAACTAACTTCAATTGATTGTTTTTCAATTTCTAATTTGGTTACACGCTACACCTTTCTGATCTTTAATTCAGAAAGTAAAATCCATCGTTGTTGAGCATAATTGTTATAGTGTGCCCTTTGAGTAGCAAGGGCAAAGGGTTTAACACACTTGGTATCTTGGTATCATAACTAGAATTATCCTTAAAACCAATAATATGTTTGTCATTCTCATTTCTCTGAACGTGTTCATGATAAATAGTACGCTGTAAACATACATGTTTTGACAGCTTCAGTTCATTGTCCAAGATCTGTCTGTTTATATTGGATGTCTTTACATATCTGTTTTTGGAAAGCAATAAATAAGAGACATTATACAGATCTGTTTTTGGAAAGCAATAAATAAGAGACATTAATGAAACACAGTTTCAAAAGGCCACAACAACAAATCCCCCAACCCCAACCTCTCACTTCCAGGAAAGGTATTTCTTACTTTTCCATATCTGTTTTTGGAAAGCAATAAATAAGAGACATTATACAGATCTGTTTTTGGAAAGCAATAAATAAGAGACATTAATGAAACACAGTTTCAAAAGGCCACAACAACAAATCCCCCAACCTCTCACTTCCACGAAAAGTATTTCTTACTTTTCCAACTTTCATCGCGCAAGACACGAGTGACCTATACGACGAAAACGGTTGGCACGCCAAACTGGAGGATAAAGTGTTGAGTGACCTATTACGACGAAAACGGTTGGCACGCCAAACTGGAGGATAAAGTGTTGAGGATCATAGAGGTGAAGGAATGAAAAGTGAAAAATTCCAAACCACAACTTCCCAAGTTGGGTATCTATTCCCAGGTTGGGTATCTATCGTACGTGCCACCTGAGGGAGAACAAGGGCACGGGCCGCCACAACATTATGATTCTCAGGTAGCTTTGTACGAGTACTTTTCGGGGGTTTCCCGCATTTGCTTTTATTCACCTATCGGTTTGTCCTTAGATATATAAAATACCGATATTTACCTAGAAAAGAAATACTTTTCATGGAAGCCCTATCGGTTTGTCCTTAGATATATAAATACCGATATTTACCTAGAAAAGAAATACTTTTCATGGAAGTGAGAGGCTGGGGTAGGTGGGTAGGGTAGTATTTTTTCCCTTAGATATATAAATACCGATATTTACCTAGAAAAGAAATACTTTTCATGAAAGCCTATCGTTTGTCCTTAGATATATAAATACCGATATTTACCTAGAAAAGAAATACTTTTCATGGAAGTGAGAGGCTGGGGTAGGGTAGTATTGTTGTGGGTTAAAGGATTTGTTGTTGTGGCCTTTTGAAACTGTGTTTTTTCATTAATGTCTCTTATTTATTGCTTTCTTATTTATTGCTTTCTTTCTAGGTAAATATATCTAAGGACAAACCGATAGGTGAATAAAAGCAAATGCGGGAAAAACCCCAAAAAGTCGTACAAAGCTACTTGAGAAACATAATGTGTACTGCCCGTGCCCTTGTTCTCCCTCAGGTGCACGTACGAGTGCGCCTCAGGGCACGAACGAGATACCCAACCTTGGAAGTTGTGGTTTGGAATTTTTCACTTTTCATTCCTGATAAACTCACTCTCTATGATCCTCGACACTTTATCCTCCAGTTTGGCGTGCCAACCGTTTTCGTCGTATAGGTCACCTCATTCCTCCTTTGATAAACTCACTCTCTATGATCCTCAACACTTTATCCTCGTGCTTGCGCGATGAAAGTTGGAAAAGTAAGAAATACTTATCGTGGAAGTGAGAGGCTGGGGTCGGGGTAGTATTGTTGTGGGTTTGTTGTGGGTTAAAGGATTTGTTGGAAAAGTAAGAAATACTTATCGTGGAAGTGAGAGGCTGGGGTCGGGGTAGTATTGTTGTGGGTTAAAGGATTTGTTGTTGTGGTCTTTTGAAACTGTGTTTCATTAATGTCACTTATTTATTGCTTTCCAAAAACAGATCTGTAAAGACATCCAATATAAACAGATCTTGGACAATGAAGATCTTGGACAATGAATTGAAGTTGTCAAAACATGTATGTTTACAGCGTATTATTTATCATGAACACTATTTATCATGAACACGTTCAGAGAAATAAGAAAAGCTTGCAAAAGCTGAACACAGATGAACTTGTCAACATGGGTAAAAGGTATGACAAACATGTCAACATGGGTAAAAGGTATGACAAACATATTATTGGTTTTAAGGATAATTCTAGTTATGATACCAAGTGTGTTATGCTTATTCAAAGGGCACCCTATAACAAATGGATTTTACTTTCTAAATTAAAGATCAGAACGCGGTTATACTTAGAGACGACGCTGTGTAACCAAATTAGAAATTAAAAAACAATCAATTGAAGTTAGTTGGAACATCCGTTTCAAATTATAGAATGCATTCATAATAAACTGCAGTTTGCTTTCAAAACATATAATATAATCATAAAAAAAACGCTCATTAGTTACCCAATGTATGTTTTGAGCTTTGCCATCATATCATCGAAAAGCACTTGTTCTTCACCCGAGAGATCTTTGGGTTGTTTTATATCCATTTGCTCTTTCCATCATACATACCTTAACAGAAGAAAACTAATTAATTTTCTGAAAAGAAATTCGAAAAGAAACTTACCATTCAAATCCAAAAGATTTGAGCTCTCTCAAAAAAACTTCCAATATTCCAATCCCGTCAGCTTAGGTTGAAACCGGCGGTTCTTCGGCTCAGTCGGACAACAAACAACGAGCACATTTTCCAATTTAAATTCAGGAATAGCAAATCCCATGTTAGACACTTGACATACAATATTTGATATCCTCTCAATTAATTTCTTTTTATCTTCTTTCGTAATACCACTAAGAAGAAATTCACTCACCGTGAAAATATTCGTTGGCAATATTCATTGTCCAATCGCCAATAAGCCTTGGAAGATTTCCAATCGGCTTAATGAATCAACGAAAATCTTGAAATTCCTTGTTGATAGATCGATTTCATCTCCGGTATCTTCGTTAGATATACAAACAAGCTTCCCACTCAAGATCCCAGAGTGGAAAGTAATCCGATATTGTTCACACTCATCGAAAGAGAGGAGGGTTTGTGATATTGGGATTTTTTCTGGGAAGAAGGAGCTAGGGTTCTGAGTTCTGATATGTGCGTAGTAATTTGGGTGGGGTTTTGATGCGTTTTCCGGTCCGATATTGGGCTTTGATTCTTGGGCTAAAAATTATGCGCACATTATTTCTAGCCTTTTAACTTGATTGGTTTTCTATTTATTATATTTTATTTACTCAAATTTATTTATTTATTTAAATATATTTTAAATTACAATATTATAACATTATAACATAATTCACATTTACATGTCATGCAATTTTTCAGTATTACAAGATTCCAAGATTATACGTAAGGGGTGTGCTTGAAAACCTGGATACAAGCCGAGATATTTGTCCGGGCCCGAAAGATATCAACCCCTGGTGTGATAAATCGATCTGTCCTTTTACCCTTGGAAACAATTATCCCAATTTTGGAAGAAGGTGAAATTACCCACCTGTTCTTTCTTTCTTTTTTTTTTTGTTTTGACGTTGTCATTTTTTGTTGGTTTCGTTGTTGTATTCGTGCTTTGGAATTCGGAATAAATATATGATGTTTGGGAAGTATTTTTTTTATGAAGTAGAAGAAAAGGGCGAAATATTTGCTGTATAGTAACATGTTTGGTGTTAGTTAATGTTTGTTTATACGTGAAATTGTAATTATATAATTAATGTAATAAATATAAACATCACTTTAAACAAATGTAAGGGCAATATCTGGCGATTTTTTTTCTTAAAAGGGATAATTTTAAGAAAGAATCAGACTTCAATGTTTTTTCTCGTAATTTTGGAAATTGGCCCTTTGATTTTGTTTATTATTTTGTTGGCAATTAAGCTAAACTGTGGGGTTTGTTTTTCAAAGTTAGCAGAATTTTTGCAGTTTTCTACATGGTTTTCGAAGTGTCTGGCGGATGATTGCATAGGAGATCACATTGAAATATAAGTTGTAAGAAAAAGTTAATTGTCTTTGGAGAATAGAAAATGAAAAACAATTTAAGTTTCATATTACAAAGAAAAAACATACATTTTACTTTGTATTACATTTATATGCATTCATAAAATTTTTTTATTACAAATAAACATTTTCTTTTGATATAAAATCAAGCGTCCCTTTTTTTTTTCTCTCTTTGATCTTGTTTTGTAATTTTGAAAGTGAAATCTTTTTTTTTGTGTGTGTGTGTCAAATTTCAAGGTGCACTTTGTATTTAAGAGATGCATGGTGATATATTTTGTAGAGTAAGAAACGGAAGTTGCATTTGGAAATAGTGAAATATTGTAAATTATTTGTAATGGAAAAAAAATTGCTGACCTATAGATAATAGGAAAAAATGTGTCCAACTTTCACAGATACTAAGAAAAAATCCTGAACAAGTTGGTGGCAATAATAAAGGAAATAAATTTGCTGACCTATAGATAATAGGAAAAAAATGGGGAAAATTATTTTTTTGTTCTATTATGTTGACCATTTTCCAATTTTGGACCAAGATATTGTCTACTGTCAAAACACATACACGAAGTTGGCAAAATCATCAAAAAAGTACAAAATTATCCAATTCGAATTTGATAGCTAACGTGGCAGGATCTAATCTTTATTTATCAATTTTTATTTGATTTTAATGCAGAAAAAAAGGCTGAACTACCCAAACTACCGCCAAACCCTTCACATCCCTGCTGATTTATTTGGTGTCACTGTGACTGCACTTTTCACTTTTCACCATTTTATCACTTTATCTCACGCACTGCGTGTGAATTATCATTGACAAGTGACAATGAAAGTAGCGGTTGGTTGGGTTAGGTGTTGCTTGATTATTCACGCACACGCCATTTGCATCCCCAATTGAGTGTATAAATATTGAAATTAGGGTTTTGTTTCCGTAGTTTTTAAGTTTTCTCATCTTATTTATTATCCTTTACTGACTTATATCGTTAAGTATCTGCATCTGATAGCGCCGTACTTTTAATAATTTGAACGGTGAAAGCGATATTAAGTTCACCGGCTGTAAACGAGTTGCTGGCGATGAGATGAGCGTGTCCAAGTTCATAGTGCGTCACCGTCGGCGATGACTTATTTGCTCATTTCCTAAACTAGCAACACCTTCCCCACGACAATTTCATTTTTTCTCTCTATTTGTTGGAATTTTAGTGCTCAGTTAGTTACCTGTGTTCTGAAATTAAGAAAACTTGATGGCTTTGATTGTATAGCTGACGTGGATTTGGCATCACCGGAGTTAAGTCTTTAGAATAGAAATCAGAAGAAACACACGTATTCAGATCTGTTTTTTCCCCATTAATTTGAGTTCAATTTTAAGAACTGCTCTAATTTTTACTGTTTTTCTTCTACCCATTGTTATGTAAATTAGTGATGAGCAGAATTACTTAGAATTATGATTTGTTTCATTATTTATTTTTAGTGGTAGGCATTGATTCCTTTTCTTTTCTTTTTTTTTTTTGGGTCTTTGGTTGCTGTAATTTGGTCGCCTAAGTGGGATGTGAAGGGTTTGGGTAGTTCAGGCTTCTTTTTTTTTTTTGTTTGTATTAAAATTAAGTAAAAATTGATAAATAAAGATTGGATCCTGATACGTCAGGCATCAAGCCCGAATTGGATAATTTTATACTTTTTTTTATGATTTTTGCCAACTTCGTGTATGTGATTTGATAGTGGACAATATCTTGCTCCAAAATTGGAAAGTGGACAACATAATTGACCAAAAAAGCAATTTTTCCGGAAAAAAATGTGTCCAAATTTCGCAGATACTTTGCAGGAAGAAAGAATCCTGAATAAACTGGTATTTCTATGCCAATTTTTCATTTCAGCATGTTCTAAATAGCAGTAATAGAAATAAAGTTGTTTTAGACGCTTTGTGATTAGATTTTGAAATAGAAGAAATTTTATTCGAGGAAAAACCGCCATTTTCAGCGTCTGATGATTCTCCAGAGCATTTTTTTTATTTCGCTTCAGTTTTTATATTTTATGATAATTATCCATCTATTATATATATATATATATATATATATATATATATATATATATATATTAGATGTGTTTTGGGTTTCTCTTTTTTTTTTTTCTTTTTTTTTTTGATGAGGTTGTAGGTTGTTGGTAAATGATAATGATATATTCTTTTTATTTTGTAGCTTATTTGTCAGTGGTAGTAAATGTTGCATGGGTGTATTTTTTTTTTTAAAGAATTATAAATTCCCAAAAAAATATGTTTTTTATGGGAGTGGTTTATTTATGTAATTATTTTGTTTATTCTGATATTTCATTACATAGAAAAAAGAATGAGTTTAACAAAATCTTATTTCATTTATTGTTCTCCCCAAAATCCTGCTGTTATAAGATGATGTTTTATATGTAATAATGCATTTCAATAAGAGAGGAGCAAATTGATACCTTAATTCTTTTGGATTCAAGTAGTGTAGGTTTTCAATTTTCATATTTTGTGCCTCAAAATGCCTCGTGCTAGTTCCTTGTGTTGACACCAGCTCTATTGTCGATGGGTTTTTTTTTTCTGAAATCTAAACATAAAAAAGTATATATAAATTATATATATATAAACAAAGGAATATACATATATATATGCGTATGTGTATGTATGTATACTGAAATATGTGTTAAACACTTGCACAGATAGATGAAGCTTGCAAAATATAAATTGGTGAAATAAATATAAAAAGAAAAAAATAAAAAGGATGTGCCTCAATTTTCAGTCAAGCTTTTGTTGTAGATGTTTACTTTTTTAAAGAACAACTTCAACAATATTCATACGCATTATATACATAGACTCACTCACACACACACACACACACACACGCATATATATATATATAGAAGATCAATATGAGTGTAAAAATATTTCATTTAATAAAAAAATAAATATCCATCTATATGTTTATGAATGTTCTCACCTTTTTTTTTATGTATAGCTATAAATATACCCATTCATATATATATATATATATATATGTGTGTGTGTGTGTGTGTGTGATCTATATATATATGCATGTGTATGTTGGAAAATTTCAAAGACCATCATCTTCTGCATCATTGATTACCGTTCGTTGATTTGAGCTGTTTCTGGAATCTCAAGGTTCACGTAAATCTCGGTAGCTGAAGAAGTCGAAAGATGTTTTTCTCCTGTACAAAATATAGTTATTGTCAATATTATGATAATTAAAAATTGCAATGTGAAGTTGAATGTTTTTATTGTACCCATGTAAGACTTGACTGTTGTTCCTGCGATAACAATGACAGGTTTGTTTGGTTGCTGTAGTAGGTTTTCGATATCTAGCTGCCGGAAAAAGTTTCCCATATTGAAATCCGTAGAGTGCCCCTACTGTCAGATGCATTGTTGGAGAAGGCATAAGTGTAAATGAATTGTTAACTGCACCCATATTTATTCAAATGAACAAATAATCTAAATTCTCTCTCTCTCTCCCTCTCTCTCTCTCTCACACACACACAAATATATATATATATATATATATATATATAAGAATGTGTTCAAATGAAAATCAGCCCTTATTTGTGAACATAGGGACTAATCTGGACCATATATTCATGAAACCCGGTGGTTATAATTCATTGAGATTTGGTGTTTAAAAAAGGGAGAAATGAAAAAAAACAGGCGGTATATTTAATTGATAAGGGCAATTCTGGCCAAAAAAACATTATAGAAAATCCCGCCATTCATTTAAGGCCGGGATTTTTGGAAAACCAAAAGGCAAATAAAAACTTCCCGTTTCATTTATCCAAGCACACGCAAGAGTTCTGGAGAAAAGGTGATAATCGGCTGTCCAAAATTCTGATTTTGAAGATAGGAGAAAAAAGTTTGAGGATTTGGGATGGAAAACGACGGTCGGCGATCCAGAGGTCATCGGCGTACGGCCCTGGCTGGAGAAGCAGGTACAATTTCCGCCCGTAGTGAAATCATAGTCTGTATAAGAACCCTAGAAATCATAATAAACTTGAATCAAAGTTACCCAGTAGATTAATATCCAATTTTTCACTTGGCCGAGTTAATTCCGCTCGAATACATGAACCCAATTTTGATTGCGAGTGATTTTAAAAAAAAAAATTCTGGGAAAAATTGCCTGCATGTATGAATATATTGCTTTCTTGATTTAACTATTATTATATATATTTTTTTTAATCTTGACGGAACAGTGATTTGTTGACATTAATAATGTTCGTTTCTGTTTTTTATAGTGCCTTTTGAATGTTTGAGTGTCCATTTGTAACTGTATTGCTTGCATGTTGTTTTTTTAGTAAACTGTTTTAAAATGTGGTTTGTTATCAATAATTATGGAACATTTTTTTAATATTGGTAAAATAATATTTTATATATAGTAGTGTTTTGGAATATGTTTGCGCTGCTTTCATACTCCAAAAGTGATTTATTGGTGGATTTGTAGTGCTTTTGGATTATATGTATAGTGCTTCAAATTTATAGTGCTTTTGGATTATATGTATAGTGCTTGAAAGCTTACTGTGAACCTAATGTTTTGATATATATTTACAGTGCTTTAGTGTTTTTGTGAATTAATTGGAACACCGGAAAGTAGAAAACTCATAATGTATAATGCTTTTGGTGCATATACAAAATGCTTTGAGTTTGTATGTGTATTGGTGGCCATTTCTGTAAAGCAGTTGTTTTGGTATATGTTTATAGTGCTTTCAATCATGTTTGTTTGTGCGTTGTAGATTAATATGAATTTATTGTTGAAATAATGGTTTCTATAAGTTAATGCTTTTTGGAATATGTTTGCAGTGTTTTTAATATTACACTAGTCATTTCATTCTATGTGTGTAGATCTTTTCTTCTATATGTACGGTGCTTTAACAATATAATGATAGTGTTGATAAATTTTACTGAACAATTTTTTTGTATATATATTTGAAGTGCTTTCAATCATGATTCATGATGCTTTAGATATGAAAGTGCTCCGAATTTGTATAATTATTAGTGCTGTCATGTTTTTGTGAATAATATTTTTCTTTCTTTCATTTATGTATGTATTGGTTTTAATGTATGTATGTATTGCTCTAATTGAATGTGTACATTGATTTTAGTTTCTTTTTGAGATGCTTAATTAATGAAGTTTTTTAGAAAAGAAAAAAATTGGAGCAGTATTTGACAAAGAATTGGATAATTTGTGCAGGATTTGTTGGTATATGAGTTTGTATTCCTATGTATTTTTTTTTTTAAGAATTGTACAACATTTGTTTATGATAGTGTAACATAATGAGAATGTGCAAATAAGCCGGATGAACTAAAAAAACGCAAAGTAGCCAAAAAAAATTTGGATTGTGCTTTGGACAGTGAAGTGGCAGTTGGCAAGAATACGACACACAGTGACGCGTTCACTGCGGGATTTGCATCGGTAAATAGTACAGCTCATTCTTCGCCTATTAGGATCGTTGTCCGTCGATCGAACCAAGAATTACCGGGGGCCATCGGAGATATTGGCCCGAGCATCGTACATCTTGATCCCGCCAGCGTACCTATTCTACATATGTCGGCTTTGCCTATTGCACAACATGGGTCTGATGACGACTCAGAGAACGAGCCAAATATTGATAATGGAGGAAATGCTGGGAACGTCGAGATAACTAGTGGAGAAGATGATGTAGAGAACGGTTTGATCGACGTAGATTTCCCACTGCTCCGAACCAGGACATCTCCAAGAATTTTGGTTAATGCGTTAAAGCAGTTGAATCCACGACAGATTGAAGCGGTTAAGGGGATGGGGCTTGGTAGCCTACTGTATTTGAATATAACCGCGTTGCCACAGCGACTATGTTATTGGGTTTTGGACAATTTCGATCCGAGGAGCTGTGAGTTGAATTTACAAAAGGGCAGGACAATACATGTTGATCCTAGAGATGTCCACGTCACACTTGGCCTGCCGAAGGGGCCAATAAGTGTCTAGAAAAAACCAAGACACGAACACTCGGCATTGTTGGCGACGTGGGCTGGCTTTTTTTCGAAGAAAAGGGATAAAATTCTGCCCAAAGAGGTTGCAAAAAAGATGGTGGATGAGATTGATGGTGGCGTATGGTTCAAGCGTCATTTCTTGATATTGGTGACGTCTTTTATAACTGAGGCTGCACACAATGGGTATGTGCTTCCACAAATAATGGATCACTTGGATGACATTGACAACGTGGCGAATCTAAATTGGTGTGAGTACACGTTGATGAGGCTTATAAGCTGCAAATTGGGCTGGGACAAAAACAAGACGAAAGAATTCCGGGGTCCAATACTATTCCTAATGGTAATAGATGTTTTTTTTAATTATTATTGTTTTGAAAAGGCAATTAATCTGATTTTGAAAAAGAGCTAGCATTTTGTATTACAAATATTAATATTTTATAGTTGTTTATTAAAGTTGAGATTCGTTATTGAAATCTAACGGAAAAAATAATGAACTCATGACAAATGATGTACGTTGACCGAGTTATGTTGTTCACCAGAGCTGTCCCGCGTGCATTCCCATTAATCAAAGGATGGGATAGAGACTCCTTGAAAAGAAGAGAGAACCAAGAGGTATCTGCATATGGTTTTGGGGCCGATTTCCCGTACGATAGGTTGAAACCTCCGAAGATAAATGTGGTTGAAGCAATTCAACCACCACCGCAAAGTGAGAGAAACAAAACTATATTTGTACCGGAAGGGAATAATATGAACGCGTTCACAGATAGGTTGCTTGCAAAGGCGAAGATAATGGCCGACGCAATGTCCGAGATCATGGAGATGGTGCAGACAACTCCAAAGGAATTCCTCAATGATTTGAATTTAATCGTGTTTTCTCCACGACAAAACAACTACTGGGCTGCAGTAAAGAAGATGCTCCAGCGGCTGACCGAACTCAAGAAACGTCCAGGACCAAAGAGTTGGGTGATGACAAGTTCTGGGCAGACCGTCTTGGTATCATTGAAGAGATAGAAGATGGTTTTAGGAGGAAAATGAAGTACAACTCTATTCGAGAAGAGGTGCCAAATTTCAGTCTCGGTTTAACACAGGAGGAGATTGATGTTGATGAAAACCCGACCGACATGAACCCCCCCAATGAATGACCACATGGACTGTGTTCCGATGGTAAATGAGCATCGAGAAGTAGAGCACACACCCGCTGAACAAAAAGCAGTCGTTGACATGGATGGAAAGGTATTTACACATTGATTTTTAATATTACATTATACAGTTAATTGAGTTAGTAAACTAAGTAACTATACTTAACAGGAAAGGGAAAAGGCTGCAGGGGAGAAAACTCAAAACGACGGGGGGCAGTTGCAGCCCTTTGACAAGGGGGTAAATGATGAAACCAAGTGCAAAGACGCAAAGCAAAAAGGGTAAAAAGTATTTTCTATGAACCATCAATAAGTGTTGATTTTCTAATTGCCGTGCAATTATAAGGTTTGTTTTATATTGAAAATATATTATTTTGCACAATAACAATACTATTCTTGAAAAATGCAGATTAATGTTGAACCGGAACAACACAAGATGGTCCGTAGGACTGGAAGGCAAATTAAAAAGATGGAATCTCTCGCATCACCTTACGTGAAAAGAGCGGTAACTGTGTCCGAGAGGTTGGACAAGTTGGAGAAGGACTTGTTCTACTGGGTGTTGTGTGATGAGGATGCTGACAGGTACATTTGATTCGTGCTTGTTCAAATTTTCTTCAATGTCTTTATGGATATTGATTAGTGCTTTAGGGTAAATTTAAAAAAATTCTTTTTCTTTTTATATACATCGATGTGTTTATAGAGGAAATGATTTCACTACTAATTAAATGATTTTTTTAGAGAGGAAACTCTTTTTTCAAACGGTCGATCTGACCATAGGTGACAAGAGATGATGACGATTGCACCGACATCGTATGTCAGTACGGCTGTTGTTGATGTGAGGAGCCAGATTCTAAATAATGAAGAGAAATACCAGGCAGCAACATCATCGTGCCGATTCTTTGCAACAACTGACCCATGCGTGCGTCGCTATCCGTTGAAAAAATAGTAATAAAATTATTCAATAATTAGTATTAGTGTCATTATTTGAATTTTTGTTTCCTTTTGCAGTGCTACACATTGGTTGACCCACCAAAGGTTTGGGATATGAGCAGACGATAAGAGAAGTTCTTCGAGAAATTGGATCAGGAGTTAAAACAAGACGATGGGGTCGTAATTGGCAAAATAGATATGGTAAGATCCTATTGGACGCATTGGCATACATCATCTGAGAACTGTTGTTTGCAGTTTTTATTTCCAATCTACCATGCCGAGCATTTCTATGTAATGGCTTCAATGTTCGAAGGTTCCGGGCTGACCTCATCGACAACTCGGTCATCGTCGATTCAAAAGTGTTAGAGGATGCATACGGTGATACCCCAATATTGCTGGTAAGTTAATGCATAACCATATTGTTTATTAATGTGATGTAGAATTGTGTAGTAACTCATATTATATGTACTGTGAAAAAATATGGGTGCTTACTTATGTGTTTTTATTATTTTTTTGAAGTTTATTCTTGTTTTTCATGAATTTATTGCTTGTAAAGTAAATGCATAACAGTATTGTTTCATGATTTTTTTTTATAGGTTTTTCATATAATGTAATTTATGTGAGTAGTGCTTTATGCTTATTTGTTTAATATTTTTTTAAATGTAATTTAATTGGAGCACTGATTTTATACATTTTTTGTGAACAACTACATAAACTAAAGTTTTGTTTGACAGTCGATGAACATGTACCACATGTTTCTTGATAAATCAAAAATCTCTTTGTTTACATCATTAACTGTGAGGTTTTTTGTTGTTTCACCCAGAAGGATAAGCTTGTTGAATATTTAAAACATAACGGACAAGTCCATAAAGCAGTAGGTTTTAACAAAGTCCCACTGACAAGGCTGAAGATGCCTTGGAGAGATGACGACAACAAGTGCAATTTTACAATATATACAATGCGTCACATGGAGGCCTACATGGGGACAGGGCAAAGATGGGATGCCGGATTGAGAAGTAGGTCGGCGAATCAAATGGCTTTTTTGAGGGCCAAATATTGCGCGGCGATACTAACATCTGAGAATAATGTTTTCAAAGACCGTAATCCAGAAGCAGCTACGTACTACTATCGATGCTCCTGCGAAGACTACGAGATTGATGTGGTTGATCTCCTTATAAATGGAGGAAGTGGTGCCCCTCCCGAATTTGAAGCTGGTGCGATTGAGTGATATGTTAACAGCCTAAAGAAAACTTTTTTTATATTTTTTATTTTCAGCATTAAAGACTATTTAACTTTCTTAGTCTTTAATGTTTGTTTTATGTTGAACTAGTTGTTTTAGTATTTGAATTCCTCAAGATTCACTTGACAATATTTGCTCGGTATTGACAACGTATTGCTTGTTATTTTTATTTTGGTTTTTTATTGTGTTTGTTTAGTATGGATATGATAATTTCATGTATTATTACATAGCCAACACTTCATTAGCGAACTAATATATAACCGAAGCATTATTATTTAATAGTAGGAGCACTATTATATAATACAAGAAGCATTGTAAGATCATCTGTTTGTTAGAAGAGAGCAATATATAATACAGTCGAAAGCATTTTCATTCCTGGTTTTTTACATGCATAAAGTTCATTATTTGATGTGCTATTAGGTGTCAAAGTCCTCTAATCCTTATTATTAAAAGAAAACGTAACAAAGAACCAATCATTTTCTTAAAAAATGTTGTGGTCATCTTACATGCTTGTAACTAATATTAAAATGTTGTGGTCATCTTACATACTTGTAACTAATATTAAAATGTTGTGGTCATCTTACATACTTGTAACTAATATTAAAATGTTGTGGTCATCTTACATACTTGTAACTAATATTACAAATTTTGCGGTAGAATCAGAGGTCCCACTAGGATGAACCATCATGACACATGCATCATAAAGCACATGCACATTATTTGAAAATAAAGTCTATGTATCAGCTTCCAAGACCATAATGAAATAATGTAAACCAATAAATTAAAATTGATGTAAATCGAGAACAAAACCCATCTGTATTCTTAAAAAAAATGTTGCAACTTATTATTGAATAACCAAGTTCATTAAATACAGTAAATGTAGGATTTTGTGGTTATGGGAAATATAACCCTCACATTCACTACTATTCTACTGGACAATTTCGAGCATCGTGGTTCAATTTCTGCTTACAGCGGCTACACATTCTCGATGGCTTGTTGCTATTTTCAATCGCCATCTCCTTAATTGATTTCATACGGTTACGAGAACCTTTATTATTGACGGTTGACGGTGGCAACATTGTTATATCATCAGGAATTGATGTACCATAGAAATTATCAAATAATCTGCGCTTCGCGGAAGATATATTATGTTGAACCTCGTCCGCCGTAAGAGATATTTTCAGATCCCTAATACCACTTAACAACAATAACATATTTTCTACCTTTCCCTCGGCCAAGCCAACACAGGTGTAAAACTCGGACATGATTTGATTCATAAATGCTTTACTCTCCTCAATACAATCCGTTTGGCCACGATTGACACCCTGCATATCATACATTGTATTCTTGAATGCAGATTTAGTCCAACGGCTAACGATGTACTTATCAGGCACCTTCTCAATTCTCAATTCTTTGAATATGAAAAAAAATATGAGAGCACAATAAGCCTTCCCTCACGAATTTCTTGCAACTACACACAACAGACTCATCTCTCTTGTCGTACGCAACCTTGAACAAACCACTGCGATCTTCAATGTCATATAAGAACAAATTATCATTCTCATTTATGCTGGCAACACGACAACCAATACAAGCAGCGATAATCTTGTATTGAACTTCTCTAAATATAATAGCCGTATAGATAGACGAAGCATGTTTTTCAATTGCTAAAGGTGTTTCCAGATGTGGAATTTTGGTTTCTTCCTGACTATTAATAACATCAATCGTGTGTCTCTATGAATCTAACGCACTTTCAATATTCAAATAAAATTCCAACAAGTTAGCACGAGGGTTGGTGTACCTGCCGGAGAACCCGTTTTCACTCTCGGACATAGACGTAGTTCTAAATAGCCGACTCATCGGGACATCCCTGAAGTACGCAGGTATCCACATTTCACGTATATCAAACATTGATTTGAACCAGTTGTTATTCACCAAATTAAATTCGACCATGACTTGCTTCCATTGCACATCAAATTCTAGAGGCTCGAGAATATCGGACCACACGATGGAATTCAGTTTATCCTTGAATGATTGGTCATGCTTCAGATTTATTGTCACCTTTTCAGAAACTTTCTTCATAATGTGCCACATACATAAGCATTGCCGTGTACTAACAAGTACCTTCTCGATTGCAATCTTCATCTCCGGATCTTGATCGGTTATAATCATTGATGGACTACGACCTATGCAAGCCTTAAATTTCTCGAATAGCCGTGCATACGCGCCAACATCTTCGCTTGACACCAACCCAATGCCGGATGAAACACATTTACCATGGTTGTCTTTCCCAGTAAACGGAGCGAATATCATATTATACCTATTATTAAAATGAATAAAAATGAGATTAAAAGCTTGTTTCAGTTTATCTATAGTGCTTCAAATTTTGACACATAAAACATGCAATAGGATATTAAAAACCTATTCCTATGAACAAAGGTTGAAAAAAGCACCAATTAATTTTATTTTTAATTACTAATTTTTGTTATTATTTTTTTTAATCACAGCAGGTCTAAAAACAAAAAGAAGATATCTATAAAAATATGCAAAATACAAAGAACTATAAAAAAATCAACTAATAAATTAAAACCTGATTGTCGAATAGGTTGCATTAAATGACACAACATCTCCGAAAGTAGCAAAGTTCCTCCTGCACGTAGGGTCAGCCCAAAATAACCGAGTTAACTTCTCCTGCTCGTCAACGGCATAGTCAAACACGAATGCCAAACACGGTACTTTCTTCCTAAATAGCTTCTCCAACAACATTTGAGCATCAAAACCAACGACATATGCTTTCAAATCACGTGCAAAGTTCTTGAATTCAACTTTCGTGCAACCTATATTCGAATACCCACCCACAACTTCCTTAAAAAGCCTATACGATCTCGTAGCACCGATGTTCGCTGTAGCACAATTCAACATGAATTGCTTGTGAGAAGGGTCTAGATTTCTATT
>BMAC01000731.1:0-15000 GCA_014905375.1 Phtheirospermum japonicum | reverse complement strand
TGTATAACCATTCATCAACGGATGCTGCTTCCCAGATTGGGTAAAAGTGCAAACCGATAGCTGCAGAAGTAGGAATAATGGCACCCGAGATAATATTGTTTCCGTAAAGTAGAGATACAGAAACAAGTTCACGAATACCATCAATATCGATTGGAGGAGCAGCAATGAAGACAATAATAAATACAGAAGTTGCGGTCAATAAGGTAGGGATCATCAAAGTAGGATGAAATATTATGTGTATTGAAAAAGATGGGGAAAAATTGAGAGTAATGAGATCGTGAATGTTGCAGTATCTATTTTAGTTCACATATGTATTGAAATGAAGCTGTGAAGGCTAATTTTAAGTAGCGCGACAAAAAAACAACACAAGATTTTAATAAAAAATAAGAATTGCTTAAAAAAAACTAATTATTTTTTTAAAAAAAATATGTACAAAAAAGTATATAAAATATTAATTAAGAAAATGGAATTAAAATATCTTAATAAAAGTATTTAAATTGTAAAATGAAAACAAAAACTGAAAAATAATTTATAAGTATGATTTTATTTAAATAAAAGATTTATTTAAAATAAAAATAAAAAAACATGATATTTATTCAAAGAAATAAAAATTTGTTTAAAGGTCAGAAAATATGGAATTGCAAAATATTTCATAAATCCGAAATTGTTAAAAATGTAAGAAAGTATTTAAAATACAATATTAAAAAAATCTGAAAATACATTTTATAACACCATATATTGTTTTAATTGTGTAAAACAATTATTAATTTAAAATTCAAATACGTTTGGAATAATAATTTATTAAATCTGACGTTGCTTTATTTTTCAAAATTTCATTATTTTCAAACATATATTATTTTAATAATTTTAATTTAAAAATGTATTATTTATTTAAATAAACCTGCAACCACATATAATTAGTGATAGTATTAAATTTCAATATTATAAAATTTTACATAAGTAAGAAACAATTTGACGATTCTAATTTATATTGACATTTTTGGTACTATCAACAAATAATTTTCAAACAACTTCAAAATTGTCTACAGACTGACTTCTTATCATCTTCCTCGGTTGGCTTGGCTCACCGTTTTCGTCTTTCTCTCTAAATCAGGATAAAAGGAAAATTGCAGAGCAGTCAAAAGCATTTGACCACCGCAAAGAGCTCACAAGTCGACTACCTTCAATTCATGGATTTTGCTTCACACAATCACAATGCTTTGGTCATAGCTCGAATCGCAGCAGAACCAGCGCCGACTCCGGCGCCACCTCCACCTCCAGCTCGAGCAGCCCAGCCGCCAAGCCAAAAAGAACATCAACTACGGGTACTCCCCTTCCTCCGCTTCAGCTTCTTACTCATCGTCTCACTACTCGTCTGATGAATCTATGCGCACGCGCTCCCTCGATTTGTACGACGGCAAGACGGCGTAGAGGGCGTCGATGGCGAAATTGAAATTATCTGCAAAACCCTAGGTTTCTCCGGAATCGACGATTTATCAATTAACCCCGAGGAGTAGTAGGCGATGAAGGTTAGATCTATCTCTGCCTCTGTCGCGTTCAGTCAGTCAATCGAGCCTTTAATAGATCGTAAAATGGAGGTTAATGCTATTATCGGTAGGAATTGTGAAGTAATTTCGAGTGTTATTAATTCGAATGGAATTCGTGGAAATGGAATTAAAGGTGTTCGGCCACCTTTAATTCGTTGCCCGAGGCTGAAAAAGAGTGCTCGGCTTGGGATATGTTCAGAGCCTTTACCCCGGACAGTGTCGCGCAAATGTCGAGCCTCGAGCAAGGGTTTTGCTCGGACGAAGATGACGAAGGTCTGAAGAGGAGAAGTGGAATGATGGAGGGATGAGAATTGTGTCCTATCGGCGTCGTGTTCGTTTACGGCGAGTTTGAACGACGACGACTCACCGAGTACGACAACGGAGCCGATGATGAGTATATCGCCTAATGGGAGATTTAGGCGCGTCATTTCGGAGTGGCAGAAGGGCGAGCTTTTGGGGCGTGGATCTTTCGGATCTGTGTATGAAGGGATTGCTGAGTAAGTGCTACTTTAGTTGATCTGAATAACTCACAGTTAGAGGTTTTTGGATTGATTTTTATTTTTATTTTTTTAATTTAATGTTTGTTTTGTTGATGCAGTGATGGGTTCTTTTTTGCTGTGAAGGAAAGTGTCTTTGCTTGATCAAGAGGATGAAGGAAAACAACGTATTCTTCAACTTGAACAGGTGTGTAACAATTTATTTCCTGGCTGTGATTATTGATTGGTGTGGAGTTGTTCACTCTTTTTTTTTTCTGGTTCTTTTGTTTGTTTTTAAACATGTTTTTATTGGTGTGGAGTTGTTCACTCCATTCTCACTATTATTTTTATTGTTTATTTTGGGTGGTCTATATTCTCTGTGTTACAGAGATTTTTCCGGACCCTTTACATGCTCCTAATATTGAATAGCTTGTGTTCTTTTTTTTTTGTAATTTTGTTTTCCTATTTTATTAGCATGATCATGTTAAAAGGCGATATATATCGCTTGAGGTTTTTTGTTGATTTTTTGTGATTTAATGTTGGGTTTGTAGATCTGGGTCTGTTGATATTACACCAAAAAGCAATTATTCATCATTATTTTCAAGAACCCTTTCTGCATCAAAGCTTTGCAGAGGAGATGTTGTAGGGACACAAATTGATCCGAATGCCCTTAAATCAATTGATAAGAAGCCCTCCAAAGTTTCAAATTTATCCGAGGTACAGTTTTTATTTATTTACTAGAAAAATTGACATTTTAATTATTTGATGATGTGTATAATGCCATTGCCTATTTTCTTTGATTGGTATATTATATTATCATTTTGAATAATTTCTTTTTTATTTATATTTTTAGGTAGAATCGGGCCGATAGGATTGTGGCAATGCAGCAGCAAATGGGGGAGATGGAGGAGGAATTAAGGAGGACTAAAGAGAAATTTAATGTTAGTGAAATTGAAAAATATCAAATTCTTGATCAACTTAAAGAAGCAAAACAATTAGCTCAAGAGGCTAATATGAAGGCAAATGAAGCATTATCTCCCAACAATGCCAATGAGCTCAAACTGGAGATCGAAAGATTAAAAAAATCGATATCTAGTTCGTTGGAGGAGTTTAGAAAGAAAGATAAAAAGATCGATTCGCTGGAATCGGAACTTGGACTAGCAAGACAACTCAAGGCCGAGAAAAATGCATCTTTGGATAAATTGAACAATGAGTTGAGAAATTTTAAGGATAAGGAAAAGGACACAACGGCGTTATTACTCGTAAACAAGAAAAGAATTCAAGAATTGGAAGATGAAGTAGCGAGGCGAAAGGAGTTAGAGTCGGAAACGGCCGATTCTTTAGCTTTTCAAACGAAGCAATTTAAGACAACAAAGTTCGAAATTGTCTCACTACACGAAAAAATCGAGTCTTTGGAAGAAAAATTGTCTACTCAAACTAGTAATACATTTAATAGTGAAGAAAATGCCGGTGCTAGTGAGGAAGAGATTAACCGTCTCAAATCCGAGCTCCAATCTGCTCAAGAAGGCGAAATGAATGCCTCGTTGAGAGCTAAGAGTCTACTCAATGAAATGGAAGTGCTAAAAAACGAATGGCGATTAGCGATCGAGGCCGAAGAAAAGAGCACGAAAGCCATGGAGGATTTAGCGCTCGCGCTAAAAGAAGTGGCAACAGAATCGAACCAAGCAAAGGAAAAACTTAACGCCGTGGAAATGGAGCTCGAGCACGTAAGAGGCGAAGCCGAAAAACTAAAAGACATGGTACGGGACACCGAGGAAACGTACCAAAACCTCCTAAACGAAGCCAAACAAGAATCCGAGAAGCACAAAAACACGGTTGATCGGCTTAGGTTAGAAGCCGAAGAGACGCTCCTAGCGTCGAGCGCGAAGGAGATGGGATTCGTGAGTTGCATAAAACAGGCCGAGGAGGAACGGGCCACGGCTCAATGCCAAAATGCCAAACTGTCTGAAAACCTAAAGGCGGCCGAGAACATGACGAGGGCCGCTAGGGAAGAGACGTACAAACTACGCGACATTCTGAAACAAGCTGTGAGCGAAGCCAACGCCGCCAAAGCGGCGGCTGGAATTGCCAGAGACGAGAACTCGCTCCTAAAGGACTTGATTTCTGACAAAGACGAACGTCTCCATTTCCTCACGCGGGAAAACGAGCGTCTCCGAATGTGCGAGGCTGCAGCCAATGAGAACGTCAAGCAACTAAAGATATTGCTTTCGAGGGTTTCGTCAACCGACTTCAAGAACGAGGAGTATAAGGAGTTTGTGGATATTAATGAGGATGAGGATGATGATGATGATGATGATGATGATGATGACGACGATGGTGATGATGATGATGATAAGGAGGAAAATGAGAACAAGAAGAGTCATCATAATGCGATGAATAAGAGTTTTAGCTTTAATCTCGAGGACTTAAAGTTTATGAACGAGCCAGAAGACAAGGTTTTGGATGAGGACCCTGTAAAGGCCGAGGCATTGAGAGGGTCGATTTTCGACGCGAATGCCGAGACGCCGAAGTCAGAGCCTCGCACGCCGAAGACGGCTTTGTCGGTGAGACGGTACTTGGAGGACGGGAGAGTCGGACGGAGGTCGGAGGATTTCGATCAGTTGAGCGAATCTGATTGTTCAGAAAGAGGGTCTCATAGGAGAACAAAGACAATGTTCCAACGAGTCGGGGACCTGTTGGCAATTAGAAGAAGTTATCACAGGAAGGAGGCACCGCCCATTGAGCATGTCATTTCTGCCAACGCAGCCTTGAATTGAAACGGTATCGTGTTTCGGTAATATATTTTCAACAAAAAAATAAATAATAATAATAATAATAGGAGGGAGTGTTGGCAAACACTTAAAGAATATAAGTGATTGTTTGACTTCTTCTGTTTCTAATATTAGAGTGTAAAAGCACTGTTAGAAATGAATAAAGCACTTTTACAGCTTATTAACCAAACACTATATTTTAACTTTTTCAATTTGAATCTTGCGTCTTATATTCCATTTAACCTGCACATCATGTTAAAAAAATCTCTTTTGCACTCTCATTTGTTGTACGGATGATCGTATTCGAGCATCTTTATGGCTGGATAATTTACATGTAAGAACATTTCCGTGCTCATTCACTGTTGTTGGACAAAAAGAAAGCTGTCAACTTCCATGACTTCTTTGGAATAGACTTTTACGTTATCTGAGTAAATGTATCAGAAAGTTTTAATAGTTGATTTTCACTAAAAAAGACGTCGTCAGCATATAAACTTTGCTTGTAGCCTGTAGCTGATCTTATACATTTTAGTGGTTTATAGAGAACATTTTGGGGCTCATTTTCATGAAACATAAAGATCCAAAATTTTAGGTGCTTATAACTGGTTAACTATCTGTCCACTTAAATTTTAGGGATAATTACACAAATTACCCTGAGGAGGCTGAGGTTTAGTCTAAATTACACACACACAAATTACACACACACACACAAAAAAAAAAAAAAGCTTATCTTTTAGAATCACATATTCCCCAATTTTTGGTAGGCGCTTTTGTAAAACATAATCAAATGTGGGGATATTTGTAATTTTGAAATTTTGGATTTTTTTTATTTTATTTTGCTAAACCTCGGGGGTGGTTTTTGTAATTAACTGTAAATTTTATTGCAGCTGTTTACTGATACACACTTATGCTTCAGACAACGAGCCTTATGTAATCCTTCTCTGTTTCTTGTTCGTTTTTAAGGTTGACGACGAAACTCGACTGACGCACCTGAAAGCACATGAACGAACCAGTTCGAAGGATTGTAAAATAAGATATAGTCAGAAGAAAACACTTGGAAGATAGCAGTAGCAGCAAATTAAGAAACTTACTCCAGATATATTCATCACCAATAATAAAAGTTTGGTGATTTATTGGAGTATAGCATCATGTAGGATTGTTATGTAACTAAAACTCATGGGATATCAATGTCATAGTCCATCCAAGAATTCTCCCAATATACTGTATAACATTATAGAGAGAGCATGCTTTTTCCGAGGTGTTTTGTTCAATTGTGCAACCTTCCTACTTAAGTTAGTAATATGACCAACTGAACAAAGCAAAGTACCTACAATAATCAACTCATAGACTGTTACAACAGTAGATATTAATTTTTGCCACCACTTTACAAACCTGAAGTACTGAAGCTGGTAACCATAACATTCCCTTCGTCCTTGAGGGCCACGATAGAACTAAATTTTGAAAGCAGAAAAAAGACGAGCGTTATGATTTACTCAAATCATTTTTACTGCTACTTTAAAAAGATGCTTCGAGAACACTGTTCACTTGAACAATTCCCAAAAATAGGAAATAAATTAACAACTTGTATAGTTCAAAATGCAAAATAAACTTAAGATTTATAATATGATAGGATTATCAGAGTTAGTGGAAATTAGTCTTCATAACCGATTTACAGAAAATTTAAAGCTACCTAAAATATCAACCCCAAATAAATTAAATAATCAAGTAGCAGACATGTTAGCAATCAAGTCATACACATTAGATTAACCCTCAACCAATAGAATAAACATGAATCATCTAATTAGCATAGTCATACAATTTTTTATTTTTTATAATTAGCATAATTGTCATTATCAACATTTACATTAGCATTCTGCTAATACTACTATCATACTGCTACATCATATTTTAAACATAACCATTACATAATTAACATTCTTTATACTATCATACTACCATTACATAATTAACATTCTTTTTAAACAAAGCCATTACATAATTAGCATTCTTTATACTATCATACTAGTTATATTAGCATTACGCTTATTTCAGCATAATTCAAACACAGTGAGCATGCTTCAACACATTTAGCATACTGTATATTGTATTTTTAGTACGAGGAAAATAAGAGTTAGCATACCTCAAACTAGACAGAGATTTCACCGCATATAGTGTCTTGGCTTGAGAAGGATCGACACTTTTACGCTGAGTTGGATAGCCAAGCTGAATATTGTCTTGGCTCGTCTCTTTAGCTCTCAACTCTTTTCGGGTAATGAAATTGCAAAATTGCGAATATAACCATATAGTGTGCTCACAAGCTACAATGATTATAATATCAATCACCTTAAGTACGCCGATTTTCTTTTTATGCAAAAAAATAATAATTATTATTTTTTAACCTCATATTAATCTCTCAAGAACCAACTTTTAAAGTTGTAGCATAACCACAATTTCTAACCCATAAAGAAATATGAATATAATTAGGGGTGTAAATGAATCAAACAGTTCGTGAGCTATTCGCTACCCGACTCGATAAAAGCTCGCTCGAGCTTGTTTAAAAAGGCTCGTTTAATAAACGAGCAAACTCTAGATTCATGGTATTCGGCCCGTTAGCTCGTGAGCGGGTTCGTTAGTGAGTTCTACAGTGAGCTCGTATAAATTAAAATAATAATTTGGTTTTAATTATAATTTTTATACTTGTTCATATGAAAAATATAGAAATATATATATATAAACTTATTTGTTTACGTATCTTAGTAGCTGTATTATATACTTTAAAAAATATCTTATTTTATTTTTGTAATAAAGTAAATAATAATTTAATTAATAATTAATATCTTTTGAGCTCGTTTAGGCTCGATTAAACTCGAAAAAGCTTGCGAGCCATCGATATGTTCGTTAAAAAAAGCTCGAACTCGATAATAAACGAGCAAGTTTAAATTCTCTAAACTCAACTCGCCTCGACTCGTTTACATCCCTAAATATGATCGCAGAGAAAATAAGAAGGAAAAAAAAAATAGTTCAATAATCACCGGTTAATAAAAACATAAACCCATACTCGAATTTTCTAAATTACAATCAAGCGATACCTAAAATAAAGCTGAAGCTGAACGATGCAAGAAACATAATAATTTTCATAAATTAAAAAGGGTGCAAAATAACGTTTAGGGTTCCCCAGTTTCTCAGAAAAATGGAAACTTTAGATCTAAAATAATTTGAAACTCAGACCAATTGCAAATACAATGGCAATTCAATTATTACCTTTGAGCAAAAGAGCCACCCAAAGTAATTGAAAGCAGAAACATGTGAAGAATTGTGAGATGGGTCGCCATTGATGAGTGCGAAGCTAAGAAGTAGCGATTGAATTGCCTGGAGTCGCATCTGAACTTGACAGGAACCCTTACGGCCCGAATTCAGCCCGTACACAGCCCGGCAGCAGCTTCAACGCTCGACAGCAGCCAACTCCGACAGTCCCAAACCACAGAATGCAACAGTTCAACTACTTGAAATGCTAATAACTTTAAATTATTTGGTCGCACTACTCTGTTTGGGTTGGGCCGCGTATGGCCTGGTTCATCCCACTTCAAGATTTTTAGGTTTATTGAATTCATGTGTGTATATATATATAAACACATCCAATCGGCCGCTACTTCTCGTTCGACCTAGAAATAGATAGACATGGCAATCCTCTCGGGTTCAATCAGCCTCCTACTCTCAGCCTCTGCCAGTCCCAGACCCCTACTATTCGCCCCACTCTCCTCCCCAAATTTGCCTCGGATATTACGTTCTCCTCCTCCGATGTGTTTGAAGCAGCAGCATAACAACAACAACAAACTCAAGCTTCTGGTCACCCATGAAAGCAAGGCATACCCTAAAATATCTCTAATTTCAACTGAAGATGATGATAATAATCCCTGCCCAATAATTACCATCTCTTCTGGTCATGGTTATGGTTTTCCTGTTGCTGGTTGTCACGAATTGTTGTTAATGTGTGTGGGTTATGATCTCAAGGATCTCTGTGATCTTGCTCTCTGGAACCCGTCAAACAAGGAGGTCATCAAGACCCTTCCTCCATCTTCAGTGCCACGTCCGCCTTCCGTAGTATTAGAGMACYCTCTTTTATATGGTTTGGGGTTTGATCCAAAAGCAACAGCAGCAGCAGCAGACTACAAGGTGATAAGATTTGTTGAGTTTGAGTTCGAGGATGGCTCCGATTCTTTTGATTACCTAGTTGAGCTCTATTCACTCAAAACTGATTCCTGGAAGCGAATTGCATATCCTCATACTTATACTGCAACTCRAATTCCTTGTAAATCTATCTACATAAATGGAGTTTATTATTGGCAAGCTTTCGCTGGCTTACATGGTGAAGATTTTGTTATTATTCCGTTTGACTTTGCTGACGACAGGTTCCCTTCCGCTCCAATTCCTGGGCCTAAGAATGTTACAGATGAGCCGTTACATACCATTCTTGTTGAGTTTGAGGGGTCACTAGCTGTTGTTTTTGGCTTCACCCCGYATAAGCTGGGGACTGGTGAGAAGGGCCCTTTTGAATTCGAGCTATGGGTGTGGAATAATAATGATGAATCATGGAGTAAAAGAGGAGCGTGGGCGATCAGTATCCCTGATGAGAGTGGTAGTCGTGTTCCGTGTCCACTGGAYCTCGTCAAGAATGATAAATTATATATTGAAGACTCTATGTATGAATTAGTGCTTTTCGATTGTGCAAAAGAAAAGTTGAAGAATCTCGGTTTGTATGCTGATCAGACTGGTGGGATGAGTATGTTTCCTTATGTTGAGAGCTTGGGGGAGGAGAACAAGTAATTGTGTCTTTCCTTTTTTTTTTACTATATAATAATGCTCCGAAATTAGTTATTGTGTAGTCCTTCGCTTAATTTCTATGCAGCTAGCTTTTGGTTCTTGTTTGAGATTCCTTTTTTTTTTTTTTTTTTTTTTTTATGATTTTCATTTCATATAGATGCAAAAGTTGGAAAGTCTTACCGCGTAGAACTTTCTACTTGATATATTAGATTCTATGAGAGTCTTCCAAAGATGCTAGGAGAGTTGGTCATCATCCCATTGAATTGAATGAAAGACTATCTCGCCTCGACCCTTCACTYCACAATTCGAGATAGGCTAATGTTAGAACTTCACATTCAGTAGGCCCTGGGGAAGTTATAGATACCTTTCCATTTTTATTATAAGTYAACAAATAGCTTTTCTAGTCTTTTTTTATATTAAAAAGACTAAAAAAATCGTGCCCCAAAACTACTCGATCCACATSGCCCCAAATATTTTAAATTACTCACCCCAAACTTTTGTCACCTCGCGCCAAAATATTAAATTAAACTAATCGCCCCAAATTATTATCACTTCTAGCTCCAAACATGTAAAAACACACTCTCCACATCAAATAACACCTTTCACCCCAAATATGAAACAATATTTCGAAACAAAAAATCCCAAAAAAAATATAACAAAATTAATTGGCCTTCAAGTTGCCTCAGTGCCTGAATGGCGTGTCTCAGGCGGCGGATCAGCGTTGAACTTCTTCCTTTTAGCTTTGGCAGCTTTTTGCGTTGATTTTCTCAGGTGAATATGCCGGTATCATTATTATTTTTTCTTGTCAAGAATGATGTATAACTTCTTCCTTTTAGCTTCGGCAGCCTTTTGCGTCGATTTTCTCAGGTGGATGTYTCGGTATGATTATTGAATGATGTATTTTTCCGGCGGAAAAGATTTGTTTTTATTTGATGGATTTGGGTATTTGTTTTGAAAGGATTGTTATTGTTTGGGTTGATCTTCCATTTTTACAAGCAAGGACATTTTASATTTTTTCAATTCAAAAATGGATATAAAATCTTTTGGTCACTTGTATAAAAGAGTTTTGTCTTTTAAAAATGAGTATTTTGAATCTTTTTCTCTTCCTTTTATTGCAATATATTGTTTTATACACGATTATATGATCCTGGGAAAGAAAAATAAATAATCCACCATTAAGTAATTGCAACACCTCTTAGCCTTAAGTCACCGACTTTATATAATTTCCAGGGTTGGGATTTTACACCTGACTGGAAARACTGGCTAAAGTCTTCCAATCAATTATCTTTCATCGAAATCTTAAACACCCTTCTCCAAMGTACACATTTAACCTAGTAGATCTTTTCTTTCTGTCCTCGCTAGCACAACACATTACCAATACCAAATAGGGTGAGAAGGCCCTGAAACATTATTTTTTAATTATATTTTATGTGTATTTATTTTCTTGAGTTCAGCATTAGAAAAATTATGCATGCAAAACGGAGAATTGCTTTTTGTGAACAATTGAGGAAGTTGTTGGCTGATATACCATTTAAGCTAGTCATTTGGAACCTTAAATTTTTCCCCATGGGATTTCAAAATATCTCACATATTATACACTCAAACCTTAAATTTTTGCACAAAAATCCGTGCAATATCTTAAAGTGTCTCATACATTGTTAATATGACTTCATTTACACTTTTACATACGTTCCCAGGTCAAGAATAAGTCGAGTCGACGACCAAAAAGTTCAGTATATCCTTAGGTGGTCGGACTCAAACTCATGATAGAAGAAGTTCCTCCCTCGATTTATGTACAGTGAGGTCATAATATCACTTCTCATGTCTTGGCTCGATGATATATCCAGAGACAAGGCCTTCGACATCCCTTTCGAGTCGATATACCTTCAGAAACTCGATTACCTTTTAACAGCTAACTAAGATGCCTAATTCTGTTGAATCAATCGCTTACCTTGCGCTCGAAGATTTTTTGCATGCGAGCGTGAACGGCTTGTGGGGCATTTTTTGGGGACACGAAAATGACATTGCACCTTTCTACGCCATGGCCCGAAAAATGAAGTACACTGATCCGAGGAGTTCAAAAGGGATGTTTTGTGTTTACGATAAAGGATCAAAACGGTTTTATCTTGGACGCCGAGCTGTGTGTCATGTGATGACGAACCTCGGCGAGAAGCTGATCGACAAGGAGGCGYACGAGATGATTAAGAAGGCTGATGTGGATGTGGYCGAGGMCGAGGACAACCAAATTAATTACGAGGATTTTGTCAAGGTTATGATGATGACCAAGTGATGAATCTTGAAAGGTTAATGATTAGAGAAAACTATGAAAAAGTTTGGTTTTTTTAATAAAAAGAAAAATCAAAATGATGAATATGGTTGATTTTTAGTGTAATGGGTCGAGTCTTTATCTTTTCTTTTTTTTTTTAAATACTATCATTTGGGTTTATGATATTTCTTAAGGCTTTGAGGAGGATTATAATGGTGTCGTATCAGTAACTTTTAAGTATTTATTTTCGTCTTGTGATGCTCGATTGGTTGAGAGATTTCTCTCGTTTAGACTTATTGGACATGTAGCATCTTTTCAACTTGAAATTGCTTTACAATCAGTGCTTTGTTGTTGGTTTGTTAGAATGAGATTTCGATTGTATGAATGTCATGTGTTTAATATGATYTCATAATTTGATCGATCGTGTTAAGGTGGTGGTTCAACTGCTATGCCACCATRTTTACGTTATCGACTTCATATGTTTTCATAATATATGGGCTCGAAAATAAGTTTTTCTTCCTGTTTGGTTTTGTTTTCAAGTCCATTATATTACTTGTAACCAGGGGCCAGGGCTAAACCAAAATTTTAATTGAAATACTACTAATTCTATAAAAAATAAAGAGTAGTGCTATCCYGTCACCTTAATGAACCCTTAAATAAGGTAGAAAATCGTAAGAATTAGGATTTACAATACAATTCAATCTACTTGTCTMACTCAACAAGAAAGGTTTGAAGCTTACAGAAAAGGCTTAAACTAATTAAAACCCAACAATTTAAATAGTTTGCGGTCCACCACCTTTAATGATTCAATTCCTTATAACAATGAATATCATTCATATGTCAGATATTTTCTCTTTACTTAGAAAAATCCCCACCCGCTTTACCTTACAAATGTTTACACGGACATATTTGGTCATTGACTTTTCACTCACCTGAACATGGATTTGTGAAAGTAAATATACCATGATAATAAACTCGAAACGTAGATTAAAATTTTGAGGTTCGTTTTAATAACCCGTCTACATTTTGGAATATTTGACCGAAATTATCATGTATAACTTTTTCATATTCATTTTCTCCAACAATTTCACATGAGTGCAAAATCAATGTATGATGCATGTGACTCAGTTTCTGCTAAGCATTATACACCAMAACAGGTAGCTTGTGGCTTTAAACCATCTTCAATGAAGTACTATTAGATATACCCGTGGCTCAATTTACAGTGTCATTGAACTATTTCTTACGAGCATCCCCTCACATAACAAAATTTATAGCATTTCTCAAGTTCTTAAAATTGTGGCTTATACGTCTTCCTTAGATATTATTGTTATTTATTCTTTAACAGTTTGAATTTTTTATTTTTATTTCAGCTCAAGTGATGTTTGAAAGGGCGAGAGGATGATGCTAAATGATGATAGTATTAATTAGGAGAGAGATTCGTTTTATTGGAAATTGGAATATAAGTTATTATATACTTTAGTGGATATTAATTCATAATTTTATTAATCATAAATATTTAATAGAGGGTGATTTTGTCGAAACACGTACTTTTATGACTTGATATTACAAAATTATTCATATTAATTTGATCATAATAGATTTTGAGTGATGTTAGGTGGAGCAATTTGCTCCYTAGCAACAATATTATTATAAAGTAAATAATATTAAATTGCATTTTTAACCTTATTATAATATATAAATTAAATATAGTAATAAAATTTAACTTTTATATCCATATCTAATTACATATTTWCTTAAAATAACATAGGATATGTATGGTAAACTTTGGCATGAATTAAATGTTTAATTAATAACTTAAATAGATTGTTTTAAAGTGGGYGATTTTATTATTGAATTAAAAGAAATCTTTAACTTACTTATACTATATTTTTTTATTTGAGTGATGCTACATGGAGCGAATTGCTCCATGGAAATATTTATAATTATGTTAAATTACTTAATTACCTTTCAAAGCTTTGACTAAAATATATTTATAAATAAGATAAGTTACAATATTAACTCAAATCTTTATATTAAATCACGCCCTTAAATCATGGAAATTCAATCTTCCTTAAATGTGGAACTTGTAAGATAATATTATTGTTACAAAATTTTAACTCGTATATTATTGCTTTAATTCTAATTTATTAAATATTTTTTATTCGTAAAATATTTTTGACATTAATAAATTATATTTTATGATTCTAATTTATTAAATGTTTTTTATTAATAAATTATATTTTTGTCATCAATAGATTATATTATTATTTTATTTGTCATCAATAAATTATATTTTTATTAAATATCAAATAGGTTTCTATTATATTTATATTTACTATAATATGATTATATAAATTATAATTGATATCTTATATAAAACTATTATATATATAATGGGTATATTTTCTTTTAGGTATTTTTAATAAAATGAAATTTAAGAATACTCAATCTATAATTCGAATACGTCTTTCGAATCGAATAAAAACTTAGAAATAGGTATTTATAATTTACAAATTATTAAAATAAATTATAATTTTAAAAAATAATTCGTATTTATCTTTTTTTTATAAGTATCGTAAGTATTAATGTGATAGTATAATATGTATTTCATGAAGTTTCAATAATCAGATTAAATGCAAGATATTCATAATTTGTTTGTTCTTTTTTGTTAATTTATAATTATTGTTAATATTAATTCGATAGTATATTTTGTATTTCATAAAATACTTAACAATGAAAATAAGTCTAACATAATATTTATAATTAAAAATAAATATCCTTAAAATAATATCTTTCTTGTAAAACATAATATTCATAAAAATAATATTTCTAAAACATAAATAATAATGCATCTATCATGACAGTTTAATAAAAAACTATCAGGTAATAATTTTCAAGGTGTCTAAGAAAATAAGATAATCACAATATACATATTATTTGAAAAAATAACTCTTTTTTTTTAAATATAATAACATTTTTGATTTGATTAAGTAATCGATTCGTTTTTATCGATCCTAATTCGAATTTGAATTTATATTTCAATTTGAATTATTAACGAATACATATATGAATACTCATGTATTCGATTCGAATAATATATATATATATATATATGTGTGTGT
>BMAC01000730.1:702374-717905 GCA_014905375.1 Phtheirospermum japonicum | reverse complement strand
CTAGGCTCGGCAATTTACCGAGCCACCTTGAGCCAAATCGAGCCATCTCGAGCCAAAATGTGCCAAAAAGCTAGCCAAGGGTCTAGGAAGGTGCCTCCTGGTCAAACTTGGTCAAACCTTGGAATTTCAAGCCTCTAAGGCTAATTTGGCCCATTTAAACCCAATGAAATGTAATATAAAGAGTATACTTCTTCTCATTTGAAAAACACCTCTCATTTTTCTCCCAACCCAAGCATGGGTTTGGGGATTAAAAAAATCCTCTCTCTAGTTTTTAAGATCTAATTTCTCTCTCTTAGGTTTTAGATTCAATTTCAAGCTTTGATGTAATTTCTTTTCTAGATTTAGATTTACTTTCATGCTTGGCCTTGGGTTTGTAAGCCTAAGAAGAATCCAAATACTCCTTTGGATTGTTACTTTTGATGCAATTTAATTCAAGCATTGTTTCATTTCTTAATTCAAGTAAGTTTCCTTTAAATTTCATGTTTTGTGCTTTATTTCCATGCTTTGTTCTTCATTTCCGTGCTTGTTCTTCATGTTATGCTTTTATCCTTAGCACCTTGAATTCATGATGAAACATATGAATTGGCTATGGAATCTAGATGAGTGACACATCTAGATCATAGATCGGCTCTTGGATCGTCTTGATTTCAAGTTGTTCTTGTGCTTTATTTGCAATTTTATTTTCATTCATAGTTTTAGGTTAAATCTTAGATCTACTCTTTATTGCTTGTTATTTTCCTTAAAGTTTGAAACTTTCATGTGAACTTTTCTTGCTTTTTATATCCATGCTTTCAATTTTTGCTAATTTCATTATTTGGGATTTTATGCATAGTTGTACCTTGTGCTTGCATGCTTGTACTTGGTGAAACATTGCATTTTCTTGCTTGTATTCATTATTGCTTTGCATTTACATATTGAGGCATCCGACGAGGCATTCTACCCACTTGCAATTTCAATTACTAGGATAGTTAGCTATTTTATTTTCTTTATTTTCATTTTCCTTTTATTTTTAAAGCTCGAAACACTTTGATTTCTACAAAGAATCGAATTCCGATAATACCAAGCCATGAACCCATTGATATATTTCAACACCAAGAAAACTCTTCAAACAGGGTTCTCTCTTCAATGCCGACTTAGTCCGAGAACATGGAACTCTTAAGGAGATGGAAAAAAGATTATTGCAGCTATGTAAGAAGAAGGATGTCATCGTCAAAGGTCTTCAGGATCATCTGAAGGGAACTCAGGAAGGGGCGACGAGGAGATCTGAGGAAGCAAGAGCCAAGGGAGTGTTGTTCGGCCAGGCCAACTTCCCCAAGTCTAAAGAGGACTTCGACTCATCTTGTTGACCTGAGACATCAATAAGCGAGCCTTCTTTCATTCCCACGAGCTCCGTATACTCCTTGTCAAACAGGCCCAAGTGTACTATCATTTCGGCTTAGAAACCCATTAAAATGATATTCTTCTGCGAATTCCTCGGACTCTTTTGACCTTTAAGCTCCTCAGGAGGATCCTCTTGAGCCTTCCAGTCACGTTTTCGACCAAGAGGACAATCGCCTTCATCTGCTTGAACCAAAGACTTTGTCGAGCATCTCCTCCAGCTCTTTCATGCTTAGAGTTCAGGTTATCCCTCTCATCCAGAGCAGGATTTATTACTTGCCCATTCGGGACTTGCTTCTTCACCCACCTACGCCAATCTGGATGATCTGAGGGATGGGCCATAACTGGACAATATTTTTAGAGAAAAGATCTTCGGGTATGCTTCTGGTAATTTATCCTTGGGATGACTGGCCAAGGAGGAGATGAGCTAAACACTCAATATTATGGTATTTAGGATGTAGTAGGCTTCTTTTCAGGATATTATGCTTTCGTAGTGAACTATGTTTTCTTTTTTTTTTACCTATTTTGTCTTTATCTACTTAAGGTTTCTGTGAAGTAGGGAAACCTTTGAACTATTTTCGCATGCTCCCGTATTTATGTAGATGGTTTATTTATGATTGAATTTTTCATAATGGCTTACAAGGCTTTTCTAAAGGAGATGGACCTTTTCAAAGAGAAGAATATTTCCTTGTTTAGTGAGAGTTTTCTTCTGTCGGAGGAGAATGTAAATCTTCATGAGGAGATTTAATAATTGCATAAATATCTAGAGAGAAAAAGGAAACAAGAACGTCATTACAAGCGTGATTGGTTCGAGCTTCATCAATTGAACCATCAGCTCTGAGAGGGGCATAATGATTTGATTAATTCAATCCAGTACTTTTTTGCTACTATGGATTATGCCCGATCAAAATCAAAGCGTGCTGATAAGTATCGTCTCAAGTTTCAAGAAACATAATAGGAATTGTGTCACATTCATTGGGTATTAGTTACTAATAGGAGAGCTTCGCCTAAAAACCCCTAAATTATTTTGAATAGTTTTGTAGTTATGGTATTTTCTTTGTATTTCTAGCTCATGAGGACTTGAGTAATTTGTACTTAGCCCTGTGTTGAGGTTTTATGTTTCTTTTGGAGATATTCATATAGTCCCCCTTATCTTTTTCTTTTGTTCCGACCAGACAGGTCAGCTATGTAGGATGTTTATCCTTTGCTAGTTTATTATGCTTTTAGTTCATTTACTTATAATGAACCAGCGAATCAATCATGTAGGGTGCTTACCTTTTATTATCCCAATTATTACCTAGCATCTCTTTCTCTTGCTAACCTATTCAGTTAGCGTCGTATGGCGATTGCCCTCATCGATATATCAAATCGTTATCTGGAGTATTCTTCCTGTACTGACCTTTGGAGATCAGCTATATAGGGTGTTTTCCTATGACATCTCGTTGAGGCAGTGGGGTTTTTTCCTTGTGCTGACCTATAAGGTCAGTTATATATATGTACTTTACCCATGACTGACATATTAGATCCTTTGGGCCTTTGTTCTATTCTGGACTGTTAGGAAAGATGTATAGGGTGTCCACCCTTTATTAATTTATCAAATAATGTTTTTGGGACATTCGCCCGTTATTGACCTATTGGTTCAATAGTACTAGGGTTTTTATCCTTAATTGATCTATCGGATCATTCTGGGGCATTTTCCCTTTACTGACCTATCAGGTCAGTCGTATTAGGGTATTTACCCTTATCGGATTATTTTGGGACCTTTCCCTTTTACTGACCTATCGATTTAGGTTAGGGTATTCACTTCAATTGATATATCGAACTATTTTGGGGAATTTGCCCTTTACTGACCTATCGGGTCAATCTTGTTAGGGTATTAATTGATTTATTTGATCATTTGGGGTCTTTACCCTTTACTAACCTATCAGGTCGGTCGTGTCAGGGTATTCACTCTTAACTGACCTATCAGATCATTTTGAGGCATTTGCCTTTTATTGATCTATTGGGTCAGTCGTGTCACGGTATTCACCCTTAATTGATCTATTGAATCATTTTGTGGCCTTTGCCCTTTACTGAACTATCGAGTCATTCACGTTAGGTAAGAGTTTTACTGATAATTAAGTAATCTTTATGGGGTGATTTCAGACATAATACATTCGTGAATTATCTATGTTCCATGCTCGTGGCACTCTAGTGCCATCAATCTATTCTAGCTCGTACGCTACTCCCGCCGAGATTTTACCACCCTATATGGGCCCTGCCATGCTGCTTGAAGGTCTTCCCGGGCCTTGCCCATGTTAGTTCTCCTAAGCACCAGGTCTCCTACTCGAGATTGTCACTTAACAACGTTCTTGTTATAAGCTTCCCTGATTCGTCTTCTCGTGTGCTCCATTTCTTCAAAGGACAGCTCTCGCTTCTCATTTATCATGTCCAAAGAATCTTGCCTTAGTGATTTGTTTTGTTCTTCATTAAAGTTTTGTATCTTATGCTTCTATAGTTCAATCACTATCGGGATTACTGCATCCATGCCATACATTAGACGGAATGGCGTTTCTCCTGTGGCTTCCTTAAGATTTGTTCGGTATGCCCAGAGGATTGAGCCGAGCTCTTCTACCCATTTGCCTCCTGATTTCTCTAACCTTGCAATAATTCCCTGAACAAATATGCGATTAGTAACCTCTACCTGGCCGTTCACCTGAGGATGATATACGGAGGTGAAGCGTTGCATTATTTTTATCCTTGTGCAACAGGCTCTCATTTTGGACCACACGACCCCACGAATTGTGTACCATTATCAGACACTAGTATTTGTGGGATACAAAATCGGCACACCAAATTTTTCTAGATAAATCATCTGACCATATCTTCTTTGATCTTGGCCATTGATTCAGCCTCCACCCATTTGCTGAAGTAGTCTATGGCCACTATTAAGAATTTCTTCTTACTGGGTGTTATAGGCTAGGGTTCGACACTTTGCGAAAGGACAGGGGGAGCTCATTGTCATTAGCTCTTCTGTTGGGTGGTGCATGAGTGGAGAATGTCTTTGACACCAGTTCTAGGTCCTGACCAAGGCTTCCGCATCCCATCTCAACTATGACCAAAAGTACCCATCTCGTAACGTTTTACATGTCAATGCCCTTGCGCTCATATGATTGCCGCAACACCCTTCATGTATCTCTTTCAGTACATAAACGCCCTCTTTTTGACCTAAACATCTTAAAAAAGGTTGCCTAAAACCCCTCTTAAAATAATTTTCCTTTGATTAAATAAAATCGGGCCAACCTAATCCTAACTCGAGCTGCTTCTTTTTTTTCTTTGGGGACTTCTCCCTTTTCCAGGTATGTCTTGATGGGAGTACGCCAATCCTCTTCCTCTTTCAACTCGTTTACCTTGTTCATTCCAAATTCTTCCTGTGGCATTAGTAATGTGATTACTCTCTCTTGGTAGTCCATTGCTGAACTAGATAGTCTTCTCAACCATTCTTCTCTCCTGGGATCTGGAGCCCTTCTATAAATTTAGTAGTCTTGGTAATCTCGTGAACTGAGCTACATATTTTCTCATGTGGCATTCTCGGATATCGAATTCTCCTCGCACCTGCTTATATACCAGTTAGGAATCCATCGACACACTTATCTGTCCAATCCCTAGATCTTTTGCCATTTGTCTCTCTCTTAGGAGGGATTCATACTATGCTTCATTTTTTGACAAAAAATAGTTCACTCGTACTGCGTACACTCTGGTGATCCCCTCCTGGTTTATCAATACTATTCTAGCTCCACACCCTAGGTTCCCTGCTGACCCGTCTATGTAGATAATCCAATTCCCTTGCTCCTTGGGAGGGTTAAGCATTTCTTGCACGAAATCTACCAACACTTGGGCTTTGATGGTTGTTCTATTCTCAAACCTATGTCGAACTCGCTGAACTCAATGAACCATTTCACCAATAGCCCTGAGACCTCTGGCATACTCATTATTGTCTTTAAAGATAGTTTAGTTCTGACCACCATCTTGTGTGAAAGAAAATATAGTCTTAGTTTCTGAGCTATGCCTACCAAGTCTAGCATAGCTCGCTCTAGCTCTATATATCGAAGTTCAGCATCATGCAATAACTTACTCCAATAATAAAGTGGGTTTTTTAACCTTCCTTCCTCTCTGAGCAGGATTATACGTATAGATTCTTTGCCAATGGAAATGTATAGAACCAAAGGCTGACACATCACGGGCTTAGTGAGTAAGGATATGCTGGTTAGGTATTCCTTTAGTTTATTGAAAGAGATTTGACACTCTTCATCCCACTGAAATCGAGCCATCGTCCGTAAAGCTCGACAGAATGGTAAGCTTTTTTTGTTGATCGAGAGACGAACTTTCTCAAGGAAGCTATCTGCCCAACCAAACACTGCATTTCATTGACACTTCTTGGGGGTTGCATGTCTTTGATAGCCTTGATTTTTTTTGGGTTGGCTTCGATTCCTTTCTCAGTTACCATATATCCCAAGAATTTCCCAACCTTTGCTCCGAAGGCACACTTCTTGGGGTTAAGCTTCATACGGTATTTTCTTAAGGTGGCGAAAGTTTACCCTATGTCAACTACATGTGAAACCGCCTTTACACTTTTGACTAACATGTCATCGGCATACACATCCATATTTTTCCCGAGCCGAGCCTTGAGCATTTTATCTGCCAATTGTGGATATGTGGCTCCTGCATTCTTAAGCGGAAAGGCATAACTACATAACAGTATGTTCCCTTCGAGGTTACAAAACTAACCCTCTTCGAGTCCTCCTGAGCTAACTTGATTTGGTGATCGAAAGTTCTCTTAGCACTCTAATTTGAAATTGGTTTTGAAAAATCGTCTCCGCAATAATATGAAGTCGATTGTAGAGTGGTAAGTTGATCCTAAGTTGTTTCTCTCGAGGAAAGCTAATCGGAAGTTATTTCGCTTTTGATTTTGTAAAGATAAAACTAAAACAACTATGCTAAATAAATCGTAATTCACTTTGGTTTGGGTTTTTGAAAGCTAATCAACTAAGATAATAATTAAAAGTGATATAAATGATATTAATGAAAAATGAGGGTTTATGGTGTTTGGTTCTTCTCCACGATCAATCGATTTTTGCCGAGCACTTAATCCATAATTCGGGGTTGTCAATCCCAAATGTCAATCAAGTATTGGGGTTGTCAATCCCAATTCTCAGTTTTTTCAATCCCGAGTCTCAACAAACTCCGATTAATGGCTCTAAACGAACCTAGACCATGAACCCATAATTTCTAAACTAGTTGCATCAATTGAAAATTAAAATAATTAAGACTTGAAGCGGTGAAGCTTGAACATAATAACATCATTTTAAAGTTTGAAATAGACTAAGGAGGGAAAAGTGCTTTGAAAGCTACAAGCATAAAGACAACAATAAACTATGAATCTAGACATGATTTCAAATGAAAATTAATAAATTTCCTAATTTGGCAAAAAGCTTGAAGAACTGATTAGAGTTTCAATAGGGTTTTGCCAAAAATAGTAAATGATGAACATGAAGGACATGAAATGAAGAAAGAACTCAAAAACATAAGAAAAACTTTAGACATTTTAGGAATCATTAATCTACAATAATAAAGAAAATAACAATAATTAACAACTACAAATCAAGAAATCAAGAGGAATGAATTACCAAACCAAAAGATGCAAGAATCAAATCTCCAAGAGGTGTCAAGTCTTGAAAAATATCCAAACCAAATTACACTACAATTACATTGATGATTGAAACTAAACTAAAAATCTATATCTAAGAAAAAGGAAAATGGGTTTTGAAGAGATGGGGTATTTGTCAAGGTCCCCAACTAGCCAAAAATTAGGATATTAGTTGGATAATGGGTGGGAAGCATATATAGGTCGATCAAGGGCAAAATGGTCTTTTTATTTTTGCCAAAATCACATATCCTCAGCGTTGTAGTTGATCTGGCTGCTTGCCAGTCGATCAACTGCTTAGTTAAAGCATTCTGGAACCCTCATTCAGTCATCAATGAATTTTCGTGGTCGACAGATAGAAAAATAAACGGATTCAGACATCGATGTCTTCATATGAAGTTTAGACCTTTATCTTGGATTTTATTTGGTGTTTGATTTGTGTCGATTGAAAATTTTTTTTGATAATTATTGGCTCCAGCCCAAAACCTTCCACAAGTGAGGCCATGGCGCACCGTCTTTACTTAAAGTTGCTTTTTACCATTCTTCGCCTCAAAATTTAGGGTTGTTGTAAACACAAAAGTTTTATATATTTCTTTAAAATTTCCATTGATATAAGGTGGAGACAAATGTCACTAGTGGTTTTTGAGTTATGCTTGTATTATGATAAATGATATATCCACCGAGCGAATGCGTGAGGCGATAATGAATATTACCACATTTCTCGTCGTTTCCGGTCGATCCTCGCACCAAAGATATGTCGAGGCTTAGAAACGAATTCATCTAGTTTGAATCATCTTCCGACCTTGTCCCGAGCCCACTTTGACCAAAGTTGACCTTCAAAACAAAAACTAATAAATAATAAAAAAACTAAGAAAATATAAGAAAAAACTACTAAAAACAAAGAAAAAACTACAAAACCTATAATGATGCAAAATATGTCAAGTGGAATCCAAAACCACATAAATACAAGCAAATCACGCAAAAATGAGACACAAAAATATCGTAAAAAAAATGTACAAAAATGTGCAAATCAACTACCCTACACTTAGAACAATTGCTCTTCCTCAAGCAAAAATATAATGAAAAATTACAAATATACCCACCGAATGAACTTAAAACTAATGTTCAAGTATAAGAGTTGTATGCATCAACTTTCTTGTTAGCTTGAACAAAATGACGACAAGGATGCATTGTGCTAAAAAGTTTAGATTAACTCCTAGAACCTAAAAGTACTAGGTAACCCTCCCAAGTAAATCGCCATGTCCTTACCACGGCTAAGGTCTATCCACGCTTGAACCATTAACCGGCTCCCTACTAAACCAATCATCTACGTACGCTTTCTTTACAAAAGTCTATAGAGAAGAAAAAAAGGGGATGGAATGTGCAAGAGTCGCAGAACTTATTACAAAGGTGCAACTATCAACCAAGGAATATTGGTGATACTATTTTTTTTCTATTTTTTTTCCTTTTTTTGTGTTGTTTGTTTTTATATTTTATTTTTCTTTTTGCGATATGAACTTCGTATATTCACTACAATCATGTGCGTTTAACACTCTGAGAATCGTTACAATTTGCAACCTACACTTTCTCAATAAACGGGCGGAGTTTGAAATGTCTCTGAAAATAAAAGAAAAAAGTACATAATAATCATATAGAAAGCGTGTAATAAAATGGGGCTAGTTGATGCACTAGTTCTAATTTGAGCTCAAGGATAGCATGAAGCTAAGGCTGACAAAGTTCCCCACATGTCAAACTACCTAAGTACACTAAATCCGATCAAAATTATAAACTTCTTAACCAAGTGATCAAGAACGCTTCACTTCGCCAAGGGTTTAAGCGAAAATAAACGCAAACGGCTCAAATCACACCATTATCACACATCAAGCATGCAAATCCCTAAAACTCCAAGGATTTCCCAACCACCACACACTTAGAACCGAGCAACGACCCCGTTGCTCATTAAGTATAAAAGAAATAAGGTAAAAAGTAGGGAAAGTGAGTACGCCCCTAGAGTCGCTTTCGTGATGAAGAGTCGAGCATGTTTGTGGTCCACAGGCGGTTGAGGCAAGCAAAATCTACAAAATAAGGGGATAGTTTTTTTTAAAAATAATTGGGTTGCCTCCCAATAAGCTCTACTTTAATGTGTATAGCTTGATAATCTATACGAGCGATGCTATCTGGGATCCAAGAAGAGGTGGCGATCATGCCACACCTTGGTGTTCTTTAGAAGAAACACCGAGTGACAAGAATCTCCAAGGCGGGCAAGTCGAGCAAGCCGGAAGATCAAAATAAAAAATGCGCGAGCTTGCTTCGGAGGTCGGAAGAGTGAGTAGTCGACCACCAAAACTTGATCGTCACAAAATGGGTCGACATATTCCTTTGTCTCCCCAAACGCCATCTCCTCACTCTCAACATTAGAAGTAGCCATAGTTGGGCACAAGAGAGTAAGATCCAATGTATCTCCCACTACCTCTTCTACCTCCTCTTTTTCAAGTAGACATAAAGCATCGGGTGGTGGTAGAAGAGGCTCGAGTATCTCCACATTCTCCAAAACCGGCACAACTTCATCATCCTCATAAAGAGCAAGTAATCTCAACACTCCAAGTGTCATTGGAATCCCCAAAGGAGACTACCCCACACATTCCTCTATAACATCTTCAAAAAGCACGAGAGGGAAAATGCCAACTTCCGACCCTTTCTCCTCACCCACCAACTCCACCTCCTTGCACACCTCTTTCAAAAGATCGTCAAAGCTTGAATAGACATCAACAAAGGTGGGATCCACCACATCAGAGATATGTATCTAGTCAAGACAAGGTTGTTTTAGCTCGTCCACATCGTTGGCAATTTGCTCTATTTGAGTCTCCATGCGAGGAAGGCGTTCATCCAATTGTCGAACCACATCCACGAGCTCGGCTAAAAGAGATTCTAAGTCCGGGGGTTGGGATATAGATAAATCTTGAGAAACTGTTGTGTAAGGATCATCGCTCGAAGTATATGAATTTGAGGTGGGTAGATTATAAAGGTCGTAGTTCAAAGAATATGAATCATAGATTGGTGGAGCATACGAATCAAAGCTTGGGTAAGAAGAAGGCGGGGCGAGTGGAGCATATGAATCATAAAAACCTGGATCATAAGTCACGAGGCGGTGCATAAGGATCCATGCTTGGATTATAGCAATGTGAAACTGGTGGAGAAAATGAAGGGCTTGGGCCGGAGTAATCGAAAGGGTGGGCCCATTCTCGATTGCTCGGAGCATACGGGTCATCATCAGATGGAGAAACTCGATAATCAAAAGGTGGAGTGTATGGGTCATCATAAATCAAGGGGACCCGATAACTTAGAGGAGTGGTGTACGAATTAGGGTAATCGAGAGTTTGGATATAAGGGTCATCATATGGCAAACTATCTCGGTAGTTTGCCATCTTCAGTCAGATTAATCTCGTATCTTCAAAGATGTGGGTTGAGGTTTTCAATGTAGCTACAAATCACAACACTCAACAAACGAGATTAAACGTACCGGCGAGAAACAAGACAATTGAAATTATATAATAAACGGACATGAAAAGCAAACACAAAAATGCACGACCTTTAGCCTTCCCCAGCAACGGTGCCAAAAATCGATCGAAGATTTCTTAGCACTCTAATTTGAAATTGGTTTTGAGAAGTCATCTCCACAATAATACGGAGTCAATTGTAGAGCGGTAAGTTGATCCTGAGTCGTTTCTCTCGAGAAAGGCTAATCGGAAGCTATTTCGCGTTTGATTTTCGTGGAGTAAGATAAAACTAAACTAACTATGCTAAATAAAGCGTAATTCACTTTGGTTTGGGTTTATGAAAGCTAATAAACTAAGACAATAATTAAAAGTGATTTAAATGAAAATAATGAAAAACGAGGGTTTAGGGGTGTTTGGTCCGTCTCCACGATCAATCAGTCTTTGCCGAGCACTTAATCCATGATTTGGGGTTGTCAATCTCAAAGTTCAATCAAGTATTGAGGTTGTCAATCCCAATTCTTGGGTTTGTCAATCCTGAGTCTCAACAAAATCCGATTAATGGCTCCAAATGAACCTAGACCATAAACCCATAATTTCTAAACTAGTTGCATCAAATGAAATTAAAATAATTAAAACTTGAAGATCAGTGAAGCTTGAACACAATAACATCATTTTAAAGTTTGAAACAAACTATGGAGGGAATAGTTCTTTGAAAGCTACAAGCATAAAGACAACAATAAACTATGAATCTAGACATGATTTTCAATGAAAATTAAGCGATTTCTTAATTTCGCAAAAAGCTTGAAGAACTCATTAGAGCTTTAATGGGGTTTTGCCAAAAATAGTAAATGATGAACATGAAATAAGGAACAAACTCAACAACATAATAAAAGCTTTAGACATTATAGGAATCATTAATCTACAACAATAATTAAAGAAAACAACAACAATTAACAACTATAAAGCAAGAAATCAAGAGGAATGAATTATCATTACCAAATCAAAAGATGCAAGAACCAGATCTCCAAGCGGTGTCAAGTCTTGAAGAATATCCACACCAAATTACACTACAATTACATTGATGATCGAAACTAACTAAAGATTTCGTAAAAATGGGTTTAAAAAAGGAAAGTTGTTTTCAGGGTGAACCAAAAGGAAGTTATATCTAAGAAAAAGGAAAATGGGTTTTGAGAGATGGGGACTTTGTCAAGGTCCCCAACTAGCCAAAAGTGAGGATATTGGTTGGATAATGGGTCGGAAGCATATATAGGTTGATCAAGGTCAAAATGGTATTTTTATTTTTGCCAAAATCACACAACCTCAGCGTTGCAGTCGATCGACTGCTTAGCTGCAGCATTCCGGAACCATCCGTCACTCGTTCCATGAATTTCCGTGGTCGATAGGTAGACATACACGGAATCAACCATCGGTGTCTTCATATGAAATTTAGACCTTTCGCTTGGATTTCATTTGAAATTTGATTTGTGTCGATTGAAATTATTTTCCGCGAGTTATTGGCTCCACCCCAAAACCTTCCACAAGCGAGGCCATGGCGCACCGTCTCCACTTAAAGATGTTTTTTACCATTCTTCGCCTCACAATTTGGGATCATTGTAAACACAAAAGTTTTGTATAATTCTGTTATCTTTCCAATGATATAATGTGGTGACAAATGGCACTAGTGTTTTTTGATTTATGCTTGTATTACGACAACTGGTATATCCACCGATCAAATGCGTGAGGCGACGATGAATATGGCCACATTTCTCATCATTTCTGGTCGATCCTCGCACCAAAGATATGTCAAGGCTTTTCAATTAATTCCTCAGGTTTGAATCATCTTCTGACCTCGTCTCGGGCCCACTTTGACCAGAGTTGACCTTAAAAATAAAAAATAAAAAAAACTAAGGAAATATAAGAAAAGATACTAAAAATAAAGAAAACACTACAAAACCTAAAATGATGCAAAATATGTCAAGTGAACTCCAAAAACACATAAATACTAGCAAATCATGCACAAATGAGCCACAAAAATATCGTAAAAAATGTACAAAAATGTGAAGATCAGTAAGCTTTTTTTGCTGGTCGAGAGACGAGCTTGCTCAGGGCGGCTATCCGCCTAGTCAAACACTGTATTTCCTTGACACATATTGGGGGGTCGCATGACTTTGATAGCTTTGATTTTTTCAGGGTTGGCTTTGATTCCTTTCTCAGTTACCATATATCCCAAGAGTTTCCCATCCTTTACTCCGAAGGCACATTTCTTAGGGTTAAGCTTCATATGGCATTTTCTTAAGGTGGCAAAAATTTCCCCTAGGTCAGCTACATGCGAAACCGCCTCTATACTTTTGACTAACATGTCATCGGCATACACCTACATACTTCTCCCGAGCTGAGCCTTGAATATGTTTTCTACCAATCATTGATATGTGGATCCTGCATTTTTTAGCCCAAAAGGCATAACTACATAACAGTATATTCCCTTCGAGGGTTATGAAAATAATGATTAGCACATATTTGTTCTTATTTTTATTAGTATTTTAGTTAGTTTTTCTTTTTTTTTTTTGGTGTAAGTTGTATAGTTTAAGCTTAAATTCGTATATTTGTACTTCCAGCTTATTTTACCGCATTTTGATCTTAATTAATACAAATAGGTGAATTATCTCTGTTTTTCGCCTATTAGCTAAGTAACCGGAGGAGATCGGCACGTACAAAATGAAGATTGATGATTAAGAGACTAGAATCGAGCGTTCCGGCGAAGAAGTAGCAAGATTTTGAAGCTAATGGTTAGCTTTAGCGGTAGTCGTACTGTTACATCTACCGTTAAACTAATCGCTAGAGGTGGACTGAGAGCTTAATGATTACACACCGTACCGTTAACATCATCGTTATAAGGCAACATAGACATTAACGATAGCTTTAGCGGTATCTCTTACCACTAAGTGCTACCGTTATCGGGCCCAGTAACCGACTTACGTGACTTGCTGTCCATGAATTCAGAAATCCATAAATACCAAGCATTAATCCGAGTTCCAAGCGTGCTTGTGACCATAATAACATACCATAAACATAATCCTAGGGTTTAGAGTCAGATTTTAACATCAAAATGCAGAGATCGAAGAGAAAATCAAGGGTCCGACGACGACGAGTTCCGGACCCCATTCGACGCCGTTCAACCATTTTCGACCGATCTGTAGCGTTTTCTCTTCGGAGTAGCCAAGGATCTTTTAGCTTCCATTAGTTTCAATAATTTTTCTGCAAATTTTAATTATTTTCTTAGTTTAATCCTTAGTTTTTAAGATTTAGATAATTAGATTTACTTTATGTTCTTAAGTTTGGTTTTGGATATTGATTTCCCTGAACGGTTTATGTTATTAATTCTCTATTTAGATTCAGTTTTTCATGTTTAAGCTTGAGTATTGGATACTTGAATTGGTTAAAAATATTCATGAAATTTAATTCATGCTATCTTGCTTCGTTTAATGATTCAATGATTCGTTAGATTCGTAGTTGTTTATTTCATGCAAGTTCGTAGATTCGTTAGGATTAGTTGAGTTGTTTTATGAGTTTTTATGCTCCTGCGAAAGTTTTATATTAATTTATTGCTTAGTTTTGAATTCTAATTAAGTTGCTTATTAGATAATTAAGTAGTTAAATAAAATTAGGTTTTAATTTGGTTAATTATATGCTTTTAATTCTTAGTTTGTAATTTAGGATAAACTTAATTTAGTTTTAAGTTTAAGTCTTGAGTTTTTAAATTCGTAGTTAATAATCAATTTCAAACAAAACCCCAATTTGTATAAGTTTATGTGCTTATTTGTTATTAAGAAAACATCCGAGATACCGAATTGTTGTCCTCAAGAGAATCGACTTAAGTCAATTTCCCACCCTACAAGTGTTCTCGTACTCTTGCGAGCAAGCTTGAATGTTTTTATATTAAATATATATAAAGAGGGTGCATAAAAGCTTGAATCAAGATTTGGCGCCGTTGTCGGGGACAACAAGTAGGATTCAAGGATGTTTTTCATTTTATTTTAGTTGTTATTTGTATAATTGCGCTTGGTTTGGATTTTGCCACTTAGCACGTTGATTTATTGTTGAGTTTATGCGAGGTATACAATCACTTGAACTCGATCTTGCACCATTTATTGAGCACATCCATCGTTCAAATCCACCGAGACCAAGGCCCGCTTCAATTCCTGAGAGCGTTTCTTCTATAGCTACTGATTTTGTTTACGACGATATCCTTGAGGTAATGTTAGGAGCACATTCTGTTCGTAATGGTAACGTCGGTAATGGACCACCTAGATGTAACGCCCCGATTTCACTTTAATCAAAATAGGATTTATATTTACGAAAAATATGACGAAACCTTGGCGTCACAATAAATGTCAAGACTTTCAAACTTTACGCAGCGGAAATAAACATAATATGAATAACCAAATCACCATCAAAGGAATTTATAATTTAAAACCACGTTTTTATGTCTAATTCAACGTTTATTTAAAAAAATAAAGCCAGTTTTAAAGAAAAACAAAACCAACATTTATATTTTCATTCCTCTACTCGTCTCCCATCCGATCGACATCTTTGTTTGTACCTGAAAAATGTTGTTGATTTGGGATGAGTTCAACGTACTCAATAGTTACACTGACTTAACCAATGCAAAATCATACAACTCACAAATAGTACAATCGATCATAGAATTCATAGTTTTATCGTAGAAAATAAGTTGACTGCAGCTAAAACGCGCCGGGATATACCCGATGACCCTTTTCCCCGGTCACAGACACATTTGGTCTCTGGTTTTAATTCGTGGTTATAGCACGCTGGGATAAACCCAATGACCCCTTTCCCCGGTCACAGACACATTTGGTCTACGGCTATATTAGTTTTTGGAAATATAGAATCGCATGATACACATAGCACATAAATTTGAGTACATAAAATTTAACATAGGTAAGTCAGTGGTCC
>BMAC01000730.1:685059-699447 GCA_014905375.1 Phtheirospermum japonicum | reverse complement strand
GCTTCAACCTTAGATGGATCCACTTCTATCCCTTGAGCAGTGACGATGTGACCAAGGAACACAACTCGGTCCATCCAAAACTCACACTTACTGAATTTCGCATACAACTTCTCCTTGCGAAGTGTTCCCAACACTATTCGTAAGTGTTCTTCGTGCTCTTCTTGACTCTTTGAAAAGATCAAGATATCGTCGATGAAGACTATGACGAACTTATCCAAGTAGGGGTGGAAAACCCTATTCATCAAATCCATGAACACTGCTGGAGCATTGCTTAGCCCGAAAGGCATCACAACAAACTCATAGTGTCCATATCTCGTTCTAAAAGCAGTCTTCGGAATGTCACTCTCTTTGATCTTCAACTGATGATACCCCGACCTTAAGTCGATCTTAGAGAAGACACTTGCTCCTTTCAATTGATCGAATAAGTCTTCAATACGAGGTAACGGGTACTTGTTCTTTATTGTGAGTCGATTAAGTTCTCTATAATCGATACACATTCTCATTGACCCATCTTTCTTCTTAACAAAGAGGACCGGTGCTCCCCACGGTGAAACACTCGGTCGGACAAAACCTAAATCCAACAACTCTTGGATTTGTGCCTTTAGCTCTTGAAGTTCCTTCGGTGCCATCCTGTAAGGTGCCTTTGAGATAGGTGCTGCCCCTGGTGTCAAATCAATTGTGAACTCGACTTGACGACTGGGCGGTAATCCTGGTAACTCTTCCGGAAAGACGTCCTTAAAATCTCGAACGATGGTCACTTCGTGCGGTGTCACCTCGACCGCTGGGTTGCTCACCAAATTCACCAGGAAACCTTGGCATCTCTCCTTCTTCAACAGCTTCATGGCCTTCATTGCCGTTATCACTTGTGGCACCGTCTTGGTCTTGGCTCCAAAGAACTTGATCTCTCCACCTTCTGGGAGTTTGAAAGTTATTTCTCTTTCGCGACATTGTATCTTCGCTTGATACTTCGTGAGCCAGTTCATTCCTAATATCAAGTCGAAATCCTTCGTTTCGATCACATACAAGTCCGCCTCGAGATTCTTTCCTCCTACATCGATCTTCACTCCCTTATCCATCAAGTTTGTTACCATTACGTCTCCGGATGGTAAACCAACCTCTAAGGGTTCCTCTACTCTAGTGCTCTTAACTTCAGTTAAATTATGAAATTTCTTTGATACAAAAGAGTGCGAAGCACCCGTATCGAAAAGCACAAAAGCAGGAATTCCCGAGACAGTCAACATAACTGTTATAACTCCAGGATTCTCTTCAGCCTCATTGCGTGCCATGGCATACATTCGAGCATTTCCTCCATTGGTTGGTCCTGGCTTCGGTCCTCCACCGCCTTGTTGCCTTTGACCATACACAGGACAGAACTGCGTTGCATGCCCACTCTGACGGCAGCGGTAGCACTTTCCTTGCCCTAGAAGGCACTCACCAAAATGTCTCTTACCGCAATTTTGGCACATGGGCTTGTTGTCCATCCCTTGCTGAACGTTCCCGCCACCAGTCTTTTGTTGCTTGGCTTGGTTGGAACTTCCTCCTACCCACTTCCTCTTGTCTACTGAAGCCGTGGGTTTGGACTTCACCTCATCCATCCCAAGACTTGACTCCACGTCTTGGGCTCTTTTAACCATCTCCGAGTAAGGAAGGTCGCCTTGTGCTGATAAGATACCTGCTAGTTGAGCTCTCAAACCTCTCTTGAACCTCAACGGTTTCTTCAAATCGGTATCTACCAGATGCGTAGCGAAACGGCTCAACTGGTTAAACTTTCTCTCGTATTCAGTGACYGTCAAGTTCCCTTGTTTGAGATTCAGGAACTCGGTCTCCTTCTGATCGCGGTACGAGCGCGGGAAAAACTTCTCCATAACCACCGTCTTGAACTTGTTCCAAGTGAAGGCGTCTCGCTCTGCCTCCGAACAGTTTCTCCAATAACCTTCCCACCAGTGGTCAGCATCTTCAGTTAGCTGAAAAGTGGCACACGTGACCTTCTGCACGTCTTCGCACGCTATCATTCGAAAGATTCTTTCGAGTGACCGGAACCACTCCTCCACTGCATCAGGTCCATCTCTCCCATTGAAAGTTGGTGGTCGATATTGGCGGAACTGATCCACTGCTCTCGAGTTGTTACCTCCATTCCCCAAACCGTTATCTTGAAGGCGTTGGAAGGAGTTAGTGAAAACTGTATCCATAGCCTCAACGGTTGTTTGATCAAAGTGGGGTGGGTTTTCTTCATTAACCCTGTTCCCGTTTCTTCTTCCTCGGTTTGACGCCATAACCTAATATATCATCAAAGTGTTTACTTGGTTAATTACGATATATCTCGCTTAATACACGTCGTAAGATTTGTAACTTGTAACCACCACACACCATAGGAAAACACAAACTAGAATTTAGCGAAAAAATTAGCAGAACATCAACCATTCCCTTGATAGTAGCAATATCATTTTCGTACCAACCAAAAGAAAGTAGTAAACAAACCAAAACCAAAAAAAAAGTCCAAAATAGAGTCCAAAACACGAAATCAACGTACGAGGAATAGTAAATATAAGGTACTCAAAGTCAACAGCAAAACAAGGCAAGAGGCCATCAATCTATAATGACGATTGCCTTTCTCTTCCTCGAAGAGCCTTCTTCCCTCGAGGGGTCGTCACTGGGTGGCTTAAGTCTCGGACAGCGAGGAGTGGTATGCCCCAGTGTATAACAACTGTAGCACGCTACTTCATACTCCCCTTTCTCTTTCCCTTTAGAAACCCCTTCACGGTTTTCTTTGGGGATTTCTTCTGCCGCTGGTTCACCACCCTCAATATCATCCTCTTCGGGATCTTCTTCAGGTTCCTCCTCGGGGTTCTCTTCGGGGTTCTCCTCGGGGTCCTCCTCTTCTTCCTCTGCGACAACCGCCGAGGCTTCTCCCTTTGACCTTCCAACTTCTTCCTTCGTGGTTTTCGTCTCCTTGGGCACCTCCTCCAAAGGAAAAGTAGACAACCACTCTCCCAATATATGGTGGATGAAATTCTCGTAGTCGACTAAGATATAAGGACCGGGAAACTGAATCCTCGCAAGTCTAGTACATAAATAGTCCCCTCGTTGTCTCCATTGCATCGGTAGTCGCTCTATCGTGTGCTGAACCGCCTCGAGGCCAGTAGTGGCACTCCCATCCGCTTTGGCCAAGAGCCACAAACGGTGCTTGGTCAACAAGTAAGACCCCACCGTATCAACCTCCGAAAAACCATGATTCTTGAAAGCCTCCATGCCTTGGAGTGTCATCATACCATTAGCATCAACAACCAATCCCAAGACAAAGCAATCATACCCATAGTATAAACATCGATACCCAATACAATGCAGTTATGGTATAAAATGGAATTTAAACAAATGATTAAGCAATTATAATGAACTTTAGTACCTTGAGGATATCGACGAATGTTCGACGAGGAGGAATGAAAATTATTTAAGTAACCCTAATATTTATTTTATAAACTTTCTGATTTTCAAAAAAAACGAAATGAGTCTACAGAACCAATCAAAACCTTGGCTCTGATACCACCTTTGTAACGCCCCGATTTCACTTTAATCAAAATAGGATTTATATTTACAAAAAATATGACGAAACCTTGGCGTCACAATAAATGTCAAGACTTTCAAACTTTACGCAGCGGAAATAAACATAATATGAATAACCAAATCACCATCAAAGGAAATTTATAATTTAAAACCACGTTTTTATGTCTAATTCAACGTTTATTTAAAACATTAAAGCCAGTTTTAAAGAAAAACAAAACCAACATTTATATTTTCATTCCTCTACTCGTCTCCCATCCGATCGACATCTTCGTTTGTACCTGAAAAATGTTGTTGATTTGGGATGAGCTCAACGTACTCAATAGTTACACTGACTTAACCAATGCAAAATCATACAACTCACAAATAGTACAATCGATCATAGAATTCATAGTTTTATCGTAGAAAATAAGTTGACTGCAGCTAAAACGCGCCGGGATATACCCGATGACCCTTTTCCCCGGTCACAGACACATTTGGTCTCTGGTTTTAATTCGTGGTTATAGCACGCTGGGATAAACCCAATGACCCCTTTCCCCGGTCACAGACACATTTGGTCTACGGCTATATTAGTTTTTGGAAATATAGAATCGCATGATACACATAGCACATAAATTTGAGTACATAAAATTTAACATAGGTAAGTCAGTGGTCCCTACCTCGTAAAATGTCGTGGAAAGTCGAGTGAATGCACGTATTGAATCCTAAGTCCCCTTAATGCTCGTCACCTAATAAATTAGAAAAAATATTTAATTAGTATTTTCATATTTAAAATAGATATCATAATAATAATAGTAATAATAATAATAATAATGATAATAATAATAATAATAATAATATTAATAATAATAATATAATAGTAATAATAATAATAATAATAATAATAATAATATAATAATAATAATAATAATAATAATATATAATAATAATATAATAATAATAATAATAATAATAATAAAATGATAATATAATAATATATAATAGTAATAATAATTAAAAGGACTGGAGTGCAGTTTTGTAATATAGTTTGGGGCTGGATTGGGGGTTATTGGTAATCCGAGGGTTCAATCGAAAAGATGGCTAAAGGCTGGGGGGTCAATTGGAATTTCTGGAAATCTGGATTAAAAAAGGGGAGCCAGCCCTTTCCTCCTCCCCGTCTCCTTTTTTCCTTTCTTTCCCCCAAATCAAAATCGGCCAGCCCCTTTCTTCTTCCTCGGCCAGAAATCGGCGCAGCAAAGGAAAAATCGGCGGAGCGGCGCGGCAGTCGGCGCATGGCGCAGCACGGCAGAGCACGGCGGAGGCAGGCGAAGTGATTTCTCCTCTACCGGATTTCGGGAAATCGGCTATTAGCAGCGGCGAAGGCGTCGGCAATTGGGCGGCTCCGGCGAACGGCAACAGCGACAGCAGCGGAGCAGGCAAGGCGGCGTCGGGCGATGCTTGGCTGCAACCGGCGAGGGCGGGCGACGGAGAAACGGGCGGTTGTGCCCCCGCTCCACTCTGTCCGAAAGGTGGGCCGACGGTGGCCAACGGCGGCGGCGGCGCTAGTGGCCGATTGGCTTGCGGTCGATTCGGGCGGTGGTGGTGCGGAGATTGTTGGCTGCGGGTGGCGATCGGCAGGTGGCTGGGCTGGTGTCTGGTTGAGTCTGTGGGTTTCGGGTCGTTGTACGGCAGTGGTCGTGGTTGGTGGTTGTCAGGCTGGAAGGTGGCTGAGTCGGCAGGTGGCTGGGCTGGTTCTCGTGGGTCTGTAGTTGGCGGTGGTGGCTTGACGTGGCTGTCGAATTGGCGGTTAGGTGGCGTACGGGTTAGGATTTGCCGGTTTGGGCGACGTTGCTGTGACTGTCGGAAACGGTTTGCCGTGGGGTTCGTTGGGTTGGAGATAATCGGGCCTGGACTCGTCGGGCAAACGTTTGGTGTTGGCTGATTTGTGATATTGGCAAGGGCGATGGTTGGGATTCGTGGCCGGGATGGTTGGCGACGATGGGTACCGTTGTTTGGTTTGGAATGGTGGCCGGGGTGATTGGAAATCGGCAGCCGATTCGATTACGATGGCTGCCGAAAACTTTGATTTCGGCTGTGTTCAAGTAAAGAAAAAAAAATAGCAGAAGAGGTGTGTTTACCTGAATGCTTGCGGTTGTTTGCAGAAAAGTGAAGAATAGTGAAAAAATTTGTGGAATCGGCTGGTGAAAGAAAAAAAAGAATTTGGTTTATAAACCAAAGATGGGTTTAATTTAGGAAAGTTAGGGCTAAGACTTAGTGGACTCGGGCTAACTATTGGGCTTCGATTGGGCTTGTTTTCAAGTCCGGAAAGATAACGATCCAATAGTATTTTAAGTTATAAGAAAAAAAAATAAGTATAATATAAATAAATTATAAAAATTTTAGAAATTGAAATATATTCATAGACGACTTAATAGTAGTTTAAATAAATAATTAAATTACTWATTAATTATAATAATTTGTTAGAAGTCGATATTATAATTTTATTTGAAAACGAACTATAATTTCGTTTAAATAGAATTCTTAGATTATTTAAACTAAAATCTATTTATTTGATTATAATAAGATTTTAAAATAATTTTAGATAATTTATATAGAATACAACTATAACATAATAGTCTCTAAAATTGAGGTAAAATATATTAAACAATCGCACTAGAAAATTTTTTTTATTATATAGAGTTTATTAAATCATTTAGAACTAAAGTATAAAATAATTTATAGTGACGAGATTGGGACTAAGATTATTTTTAAATGCATGATTGTAATTAAATAAAAAATATATATATATATGCATTGGATGTATGGATGTTACACTAGATATCCAAGTCGCAATCGAGTTGAATAAAATAGTGAACCAATCTATTTGCAAGGATAAGTGCAGTCCTGAGCTTATTGAGACGAATTCCAGCAAAACATGGGGAATAGGGAGAAAGACGTGGAGAGGAATGGAGAAATCCATAATCAGCATAATGAGAATGTTGATAATCATAGACGAGTAGGTGCTTGGTTGGCAAATTAGAACCATGGCTACGAACAAGATAATTTTGAAGGGAGATACGAGCACGAAAAAAAATATGAGAGGAACGCATATGAAAATCACTACGAGAGAGCTAATGACCGAGTTGGAGAGCCGAGGGGCAATCGAGCACCTCGACGGCGCGATTTGGCACGTCTGAAGGTTGTGCCTTTTGGGTTTGCCATTGTTCTTGGACCAACTACAAGGGAATTGGAGATTAAACCGCATCAAATTAATTTACTCATGACTTTTCACGGAAACGCCCATGAAGACCCTTTAGCATTTTTAAACTGTTTTGTTGATTAAGTATGAAGATTTGTAGTTAATGGCCTTAAACAGGAGGAGGTGCAAATGATTTGTTTTCCCTATAGCATGAAGGACAAAGAAAAGACGTGGTTACTATCCTTAGAAATGATATCGTCAACTGATTGGGAGATGATAAGCGAGAAGTTCCTCAATCAATACTATTCGGCACAAATAACGGGGCATATTTGGAGGCAAATTGCTACATTTGAGCAGTTGGAGGGAGAATTATTTCATGAAATATGGGAGTGTTTCAATACACTTTTGAAAGCATACCACCACCATAACTACTCCCCCGAGATGGTTAATCAATTTTTCTTTGATGGTTTGTTGAACATGGGGAAAAGTGAAGTTGAAATAGTGGCAAGAGGAGATTTCGGAGATTTAACAGCCCTCGAGGCAAAACGAGTGTTGGAGAAGCAGAGTGAAGAATCTAGACAAACCAACTCACAACCTCGTAAATTAAAGGTAAATGAAGTATCCATAATTGAAACAGATAAAGATGAAGGAGTTAAGTTTTGGTGCGAGATGGTCAAATGATCAAGGAGATGATCAGGGAAGTACTTAACGAAGAATTAGCAGCATCAAGAGCCGCGCGAATGAGCCAAAATTCTTTAAAGAAGACTGTTGTGACATGTGACCAGTGTGGATCTACCGAACATTTAGAGAATATGTGTCCAACCCACAATGAACAACGAGAGGACATTAACGCCATCCAGTATTTTTCAAGCCAACAACATTCAGGGCAAAGACTACCACATACGCAAGCACCACTACCACCACCCCCAAACAATTTCCATATGTAGGGGAAAGTGCCTACTAAAGCTCAAGCAGATGATTAGCTATTGGTTTGGCAGCAAAACCAAGTGGCCGAGACGGTTAGAAACCAGGAAGGACTCGCCCAATTAACTTCACAAGTAAATAAGCTCGAGTCAAGGTTTGATGAACCTGTTAAAACTATGCAGCAAGGGCAGAGGCATTTGGATATGATGATAGGTCAACTGTCGGCAACCATGGCGACGTTGTCGAAAGATAATAAGAAGATTCCGAGTCAAACGGATCAAGCCTCAGCTATTCATGTCCTGTGGAGTGGAAAAGTAATAGATAACGGCATCGAGCAAGGTGAAGATGAAAATGAAGAGGTAGCTAATATCCCAATGCCGACTCAAACTCAAACTGATTTGTCTAACCCAGTCGGTCAGATGCACAAATCACCGAACTCGTATGTTCTGGGGTCATTGAAAAGGAAGAATTCGAATCTAGACCCCTCTCCTACAACAATTAACGACCAGCCCAACCCCTCAAGTACGCCACCAATGAAGTTGACTCCCTCGATTTATGATCATGTTCCCTTCCCAAGACGCCTACGTCCGACCAAAGAAAATAAGAAATTCATGGAGCTATACAATTTATTGAAAAATGTTAATATTAACCTTCCCCTCCTAGAGGTGATAAAGACGATGCCAACGTATGTGAAGTTTTTCAAGGAGCTAGCATCAAGGGAAAGGTGCTTGGCAGCAAACCAACATATAGCTTTGATAAGAGAAGTTAGTGCTATAATCAAAAAACCATTTCCACCCAAAGAGAAGGATCCCGGGAGTTTTTGTATTACTATTTCCCTCAGGAATGGACAGGCAGCAAAGGGGATGCTCGATCTTGGTGCTGGTATAAATTTAATGCCTTATTCTATTTACAGGGAATTTGATCTTGGACCATTTAATCCAACCACAATGCGACTACAGTTGGCGGATCGATCGATAAGGTTACCCTTGGTTATTGCGGAAGATGTGTTGGTCCAGGTAGGTAAGCTGGTGGTGCCTGTAGATTTTGTTATTATGGACGTTGGTGAAGTCCAAAGTGTAAATAAGGAGCCCACCATTTTGTTGGGATGGCCTTTTATGTCTACTACGCATGCATTAATAGCTTTAAATAAAGGGGGGATGACCATGTCAGTCTTAGGCGAATCAGTGTCGTTTTCACTTCAAGATATCCATAACGCTCCTTCTTCGTTTATGCAAGATGAATGTTCATTTTTAGATCTAATCGATTCTTGCGTCCATGACCTCCAATGTATTACCACTATGGATGAGTTTGACATCGGGGATGACGAAGAGCATTTGAGTGGGGAGGAATTAGTCGAGTTGCTAGGAATCGACATAAGTGATATTATTAAAGAATTTAAAGATTTTAATGATGAATTAGACGTGCTGAATAAAGCGCCTAAAATCAAGCCAAAGGTGGAGTTGAAGCCACAACGAAGTCATTCGAAGTACGTTTCTCTCGAGCACTACAATAATTTTCAACGTGCAAAGACCAAGGGCAAGGAACATAATAGCAATTGGACGACGAAGAGACAGAATTCGAGCGAGGTTTATGACATAAAGTTTCATGCTAAGAAGTTTAAGGTTGTTCAATTAGTGATCTATAATCCCAAACGTAAGTTTGATCCAACCAATCTCACAGCCGCATGGAGTGGACCATTTATGATAAAGGAAATGAATGAGTACGGAGTTGCCACTTTATACGATGAGAGTAAGAAGTTGAAATTCCAAGTCCATAAGTATAGAATCAAACCTTTTTACGAGAAACGTGGGCTGAATCGCGATCTTGACACAGAAGAATTAGTGGGGCCCCCACGGGCTAAAATTAATCGCATGGAATCACGTCGAGCATACGACGTTAAATGTTGCGCTTCTTGGGAAGCAACACAAGCGTTAGTTATATTTTTGTTTTTTTTATTTTTCTTTTGATTCTTATTTCTTTTATTTCTATCTTTATATTGTGTTAATTGTCGTGGTACGTTTATGTGTGCGTTAATGTCCAGAAAGTTTTTGCCAAAATCAGAAGGCTTAGCAGTAGTAGAGTGGTAACCGTTGCCGCTAGTCCATACCGTTAACGAGCCAACACTGAACCTACCACTATCCACAGCAAACCAGGGTTTAACGATACACCTTACCACTGGAATGCTACCGCTAACAGCGTCTACAGTCCAGTTTTTACGAAATTCGTTCCCGCCGATCGAGGTCGCAATCCGGCCCAATTTAGCCGCAGTCTGGAAACATTCTAATGAGCTGTAATCCAGCCATTTACAAAGTTGAGCCGCAATCCAGAAATTCAATCCCTAAGACATGCCACCGGGCACTTGCGCGTAGCAATTGATCGCAATCACAATCCAATCACACGATCTAAGACGACGGTTAATTGCGCGAGCATTTTTTGAGAGACTCGACTATCGAATTTTCAGGAATATTTTCTTATCTCCCTTGCTCTTATTTTCTTTAATATTTATGACAATCGGGAGATTGCCAAGTTTTTAGGGAGGGGGTGGTTGAGTATGGTTTATATTTAAAAGAAAGTACAATTTTTGTCTTTGTTTTGAAATGCATAAACTTATACGTGATTAATTGTTATTCCCGCGCTGAATTGTGTTTGTCTGACTTGACTGTCGAAGTTAACTAAGTATGATTTGATGTTTTTGTCTTTGAGCGTGTATAAGTGCATGAATTTCTCAAAATTATTATTTATATATTGTAAAATGGTACTTGGACGCAAACAGTTTTGCGAAAACTTAAAAGCAGCGTCAATTCAAAAAATTTCATGCAAAAGCATGTGAGTAGCCTGAGTGACTTTCATCATTTCATGTACTTGAGTGAGTTACTGTTTTGAGATCTCTTTGAAATCTCTGTGTGTAGTTATCTTTGAATATGATGTTAAGGCAAAGAAAACCTTATTTCCGGCCATATCCATATATATTAGCCACTATGAATTCCGAATGAGCCGATTGTTTTGCATGTAATTGTTGTGTTTTTCCTAGTATTTTTAGTTAGAGTTTTATGTTGATTTTAGTAGTTTTTAATAGAATTTTGTTAAGTTTTCATGTGGTTTTTCTTGTTTTGTTGTTTTTCACTTAACTTGTTAATTTTATAGTTAATTGGATTAAATGGCTTCAATTAATTAGAGGTTTGGTGTAATTCTTGAGTTTTTATGTTTAAAAATTCCTCTTTTATAGGCCAAGGCATGGAGGGTCAAAGTTCAAGCCAAGTTGCGCCTATTTGCATGCCCAAGTTGGTGCCAAGAGCAAGCTTCAAAGGGTCTAACATTCTAGAATGGTGGCCCATTTCCGTGCCTAAGACGCCCATTTCAGCGCCCAGCCCTTGGAGCAAGGCATGGCACGCACGCCATGCCAAATTTAGCGCCTAGAGCGGCGCCTGGCACCTTACGAAGGCCCAGTACAATGCCCACTTCAGCGCCTGGTCTGCCTACCAACTCACGCCCAGGACGACGCCCAGCTCCTCCCCCAGCGCCTGGCGGCCTGCCTCTTTATGCCCAAGGCGGTGTTCAAATTGGTGCCCAAACACCCCAGTCAGCCCAAGGACGCCCCAACACACCCAGGCTCACCCAGACTGAGCCACCTTGAGCCATCTTGGTCAAAAATTGTCAATTTTGGTCAAATTCGTGAAATTAAGCCTAAAAAGCCCAAATTGACCCATTTAAACCCAATAAAAATTAGTATAAATAGCATACAACTCTCATTTGGTAAAGGATCTCCCATTTTTCCCAACCCAGGCTTGGGTTTGGGATAATTTTCTCTCTCTAGATTTAATTTTCAAGCTTTTCCTTGGGTTTTTAAGATCAAGAAGAATTCAAGTACTCCCTTGAATTTTTAATTTTGCTTTGTGATTTCATTGAAGCTTTGGAATTCTCTTTTTAATTCAAGTAAGTTTCCTTTCAATTTAATACTTTATGCTTTAATTTCATGCTTTGTTCTTCATTTATTTTATGCTTTTTGCCATAGCTATTAGAATTGTTGCTTGATCTTGTGAATTGGCTATGGAATCTAGTTGAGTGACACATCTAGATCATAGATCGAGTCTTTGATCATTTTTATTTTAAGTATTTTATGTGCTTTATTTTATTTTTTATTTTCATGCTTTGTTTTGGCTTAAATCCTAGATCTATGCTTTGTTGCTTGTTAATTCTAGTAAAGTTTTGAACTTTCCCATTTATTTTCATTGCTTTATCCATTCATGCTTTCAATTTATGTTAATTTGCATTATTTGAGTTTTTATGCATAGTTTTACCTTGTGCTTGCATGCTTGTACTTGGTGAAACAATGCTTGTTTTTGCTTATTTCTTTGATTTGCTTGCATTTTCTATTTGAGGCATACGACGAGGCATCCGACCAACTTGCTATTTCAATTCCTAGCTTAGTTTAGATAGGTTACTTGCTTTATTTTCATTTCCCTTCACTTTTCCAAGCTTGAAACACACAGAAGCCTTCAATTGAATCGATTTCCGGTAATACCAAGCCATGGACCCGTTGATGTATTCCAACACCACGAAAACTCTTCTAACAAAATGGCACCGTTGCGAATTGGCTTGGTTAAGTCTTTCGATTTAATTGTTGTTTCATTTTGTTTTTAGCTTTCTTTGTTATTTGACTTTTTTGTTAAGTATGATAAGTACTTGTAGCTATGGAGGATACATTCCCGGCATGGGAGGGCATGGTGCAAACCAGGTCGGGAATAAGTTATCGTATAATGGCTTTGGCAACGTGGGAGGGCATGGTGCAAACCACATTGCGAATGATGGTTATGATTATGGACAACCCGTCATGGGAGGGCATGGTGCAAACTATGTCGAGTTTGATAGTTTCTCGGGCGTGAAGGGTTATGGAGCTCCAAATTCCTATCCGAACGTGCAAGCTCCATATTCCTATCCAAACGTGCAAGCCCCAACTTCTGGCTCGTATGGCTATGGTGTTCCACAAAATTATCCGAGTATGCCGAGCCCGAATCCCAACCTATATGATGGTTCTCTCACTTCCAATTTCGACTATGCCTCATTTGATGCCACTTATGGCACTCATGATTCCGATCCATATGCGTACTTTGGAGGTTTGAGCTCCAATGACCAAAATGCCCCTCCCGCCTTTGATATTCCGGTGCATGCTCCTATTCCGCCCCCCGACCCGACTCTCTTGGCTATTTTGCAACAATTGAATTCATTGACCACTAAGTGTGGTGCTCTTATGGCTACGTGTGGTGCTCTTAAGGCTAAGTGTGGTGCTCTTGATGTTAAGTGTTATGCTATTGATGCTACAATGGACCGATTCGCAAGCGATATTGATATGCTTAAACTTGCTCATGCGGATTCCTTACTCATGGACATGTTTCAAGAGTTAGTCGAAGAAGCGTATATGGAGTCCAAGACCAATGAGGAGGTAGTTGGCCCGAACATCGATAGTGAAGGTTGTAGTGAGGATGAACCCCTTGTTCTTAACAATGAGTCTGCTGTGCCTCTATGTGCCCCCGGTTTATTTGTGCGTGATTCTCGTTGTGTCATTGAGGGCAACAACGACTTTTTAGAGGGGCAGGTGGGGGTTATTAATGATAAGATTAAAAAAATTGACAATTATATTGAGGAGGAAGAGGAGAGCAAGTCGATTGTTATCCTTGCAAACTCGCACCGAGAAGAAGAGGAGGAGAGGATAGTTGTAGGGTTTAAAATTCTTAAGGATGCCATTTAATGGAGACCCGGAGTGGTTGAGAGAGTTAGCCCTTCAAATTTGATTCTTGATGATATGATGAGAGCCGGGATGTGGAGGTTGTTGTTGGAGGGCTTGATGTCCGTACTCGCCAGGAGTGAGTCGGTGAATCCCATTCACATGGTGCCCAAGACGAGCGGCTCGTTAGCTCTTAAGGATAAAGAAGGTGGGTTGTTGGCCACGAGGGCTACAATGGGTTGGAGGACGTTGATCGATTTTAAGAAGTTCAAAGCGGCTACCAAGAGAGATCATTTCCCTCCCCATTTTGTCGATCAAAGGATGAACAAGCTAGCTGGCCATTATTCATATCGTTTCTTGGATGAGTCATCGGGTCACTTTAAAGTCACCATTCCACCCGATGACCTAGCCGAGACGAGTGTCGTTTGCCCATTTGGAACGGTTTCTTATTGGCGAATACTATTTGAGCTATTCAATGCGCCAAGGACATTCCAAAGAGTGGATCCTCCCGACAAGGAGGAGATTGTATTAGTGGACCCTCCCGTTATCTTCCCGCCTTGACCAAAAAGGGAGTACGTCGAGCTTTCTATTAAAATGCGGTAATGCATGCGGTTTAAGTGTGGGTGGGTAGGTGGTTAGGGTTCCGGGTTGTTTATCAACATGTTTTGTTGTTCTTAACTCGAACCTTGGCGAAGTGACGCATTCTTGGCGAAGTGACGCTTACTATTTGCGCATTTATATGGTGAGTCGATTTTTGTATCGTTTGTGTTTTTATTACATTTTTGAACAACTCCACGTGCTTGGAAGTTTGAATAGTATACTTGTTGGGTTTTTGCATGTTTATGGCCTCTTGTGTGAGGGGTTGAGTTTTTGTGCTTCGTCCAAATCCGCCCATATATATAATCGACATTTTACTCATGAAAAGATTGCAAAGCTCTAAAATCTCTTTTGATTTTGCTCCCAAATTCGGTGCAAACTTGTGTGTAGCCTTGTGTGATTTATCGGC
>BMAC01000730.1:624567-684343 GCA_014905375.1 Phtheirospermum japonicum | reverse complement strand
AATGACGTAAAACAAGCGCTTCTTGGAGGCAATCCCAAGGTTCTTATCTGTTATTTGCTTGCATTTTTATGAAAATTGCATTGAGGAGGTTTGATTTTGCTCGTACATGATTGAATTCGAAAATGACCTTGAGGCACATATATTACCCTTGTTCCGGCCATATCCATATATTTAAGCTACTTAAAAATCCTAAACGATCCCTGTTGAGCCTATGCCCCATTTCTTGTTAGTCGAGCTCGTTTTTAGCTCTTTTATCTTCGTAATTTGTGAAGTGAGAGAGTTTATTTTTAGTTGACGAGAGATGTATGGCAAATAAATTGTGGGTTTCGGGTTTTGAGTTGTATATAAAAAAAATATATACAGAAAAAAAAAGTCCAACACAAATCACGAAAAGTGATAAAAGCGTGCATTCATGTGTAAAGCCTAATTAAAGGCTAAATTTAGTGAAAAGAAGTAAATTCCAAATGGCTTCTAAGTGTTGTGAAATAAAAGTCGGGAAAAGAGTGTGTAAGAAGAAAGGGTTTCAATTGAGAGTTTGGTGATTTGGGAAGGGTGAAGCATTTATAAGCTTCGCTTTTAGAAATTAGGATTTTGTGTGTTATTGATCACGTTTGATCGTGTGTTAGCCACTATGTCCAAATATTCCACACCTTACCAAAGAGCCAACATTACAACCCACAATAAAGACCTCTTTTGATTCTTATTTGGTCATATACTATGAGCAATATTGAGCGTTCGATTTGTGAAATCTTGACAAGATGCATGCATTGTCCGATTCAAGCGTATACACATCCCATATCAAACACTTGAGCGAATTGAGCGAACACCCTCAAAATTTCTATTTGTGAGGAAGTCATTGATTTGACTTGCATTTGAGAAGAGTAATACGAGCAATGCTTGACGATAGAGAGTTTATGTTGATACTTTCATTATATTAACAAGGATAAGCACAAGGGTTTTTCTTTTCGCATAATGTTCATTGCATGTACACTCTCGATTCTTTTCGTTGTTCGAGGATGAACAAACCGAATGTGTGGGGTAGTTGTTTTGCATGTAATTGTTGTGTTTTTCCTAGTATTTTTAGTTAGAGTTTTATGTTGATTTTAGTAGTTTTTAATTTATTAAGTTTTCATGTGGTTTTTCTAGTTTTGTTGTTTTTCACTTGACTTGTTAATTTTATATTTAATTGGGTTAAATGGCTTCAATTAATTGGAGGTTTCGTATAATTCTTGAGTTTTTATGTTTAAAAATTCCTATTTTATAGGGCAAGGAATTGAGGGCCAAAGTTCAAGACAAGTCGCGCCTATTTGCATGCCCAAGTTGGTGCCAAGAGCAAGCTTCAAAGGGGCTAACATTCTGGAATGGTGGCCCATTTTCGTGCCTAGGATGCCCATTTCAGTGCCCAGCCCTTGGAGCAAGGCATGGCACGCACGCCATGCCCAATTTAGCGCCTAGAGCGGCGCCTGGCGCCTTCCGAAAGCCCAGAACCATGCCCTCTTCAGCGCCTGGGATGCCTACCAACTCACGCCCAGAACGACGCCCCAGCGCCTGGCGGCCAGCCCCTTCACGCCCAAGGCGGAACCCAAATTGGCGCCCAGCCACCCCAATCAGCCCAAGGACACCCCAGCACACTCAGGCTCACCCAGACCGAGCCACCTTGAGCCATCTTGGTCAAAAATTGTCAATTTTGGTCAAATTCGTGAAATTAAGCCTAAAACGCCAAAATTGACCCATTTAAACCCAATAAAAATTAGTATAAATAGCATACAACTCTCATTTGGTAAAGAAGCTCCCATTTTTCCCAACCCAAGCTTCGGTTTGGGATAATTTTCTCTCTCTAGATTTAATTTTCAAGCTTTTCCTTGGGTTTGTAAGCTCAAGAAGAATTCAAGTACTCCCTTGAATTTTTAATTTTGCTTTGTGATTTCATTCAAGCTTTGGAATTCTCTTTTTAATTCAAGTAAGTTTCCTTTCAATTTAATGCTTTATGCTTTAATTTCATGCTTTGTTCTTCATTTATTTTATGTTTTTTCCCTTAGCTATTAGAATTGTTGCTTGATCTTGTGAATTGGCTATGGAATCTAGTTGAGTGACACATCTAGATCATAGATCAAGTCCTTGATAATTTTTATTTAAGTATTTTATGTGATATATTTTTTAGTTTTTATTTTCATGCTTTGTTTTGGCTTAAATCCTAGATCTATGCTTTGTTGCTTGTTAATTCTAGTAAAGTTTTGAACTTTCCCGTTTATTTTCATTGCTTTATCCATTCATGCTTTCAATTTATGTTAATTTGCATTATTTGAGTTTTTATGCATAGTTGTACCTTGTGCTTGCATGCTTGTACTTGGTGAAACAATGCTTGTTTTTGCTTATTTCTTTGATTTGCTTGCATTTTCTATTTGAGGCATACGACGAGGCATCCGACCAACTAGCTATTTCAATTCCTAGCTTAGTTTAGATAGGTTACTTGCTTTATTTTCATTTTCCTTCACTTTTCCAAGCTTGAAACACATAGAAGCCTTCAATTGAATCGATTTTCGATAATACCAAGCCATGAACCCGTTGATGTATTTCAACACCACGAAAACTCTTCTAACACCGATCATTGCCAAATAATCCATTTCCATTAGCCATGAGTGTTTTTGAATGACTCCTACACCATTAAAAGCGTGGGGTAGGAGTTAGTTATTTTTGTTGGTTATTTATGTTTTGGAGTATTTATCATGGAATTTTGAGAAAAGTTTGTAATAAAGGACCACCATCCTTCAATAAAAAAAAACCCCATAAAAAATAATAAAAGTGAGATAAAATAAAAGAAAAAGAAAAAGAAGGATGGTGAATCGTGTTTAGTCATTGCCTATGCTTATAAAGGCTTGATTTTATTTTTTATTTTTTTTATTATGAAGCATAATATTTGAAAGGCAATAGTTGTTTTGAAGAAGAAGCGTATCATGAGCTTCTATATTATTTAAGTGGTTCAAGCGAAAGTCGGTTTTGAGTTTTGAGTTGAGAAATAGCCTAAATTTAAAGGCTACGCTATTAGAATAGTTTGGTGAGTTATTTAGTCACACGAGTTAAACATTGCATACCCATCTGAAGAGCCTTACATTACAACCCGAAAAGACCTTTTCCGATTCTTTGTTGATAGCGCACTTAATATGCGATTGAGAAGAGATTGATTTTAGGTTCTTATTTATTGTACATGTAATTGTATGATTTGAGCGCACACACGTCCTATGCAGAAATTCTTGAGCGTACACCCTTATATATTACCCTTTATGAGGAAGCATGAACTTGATTTTGGAGCGACAATGTAATAAGGGTGGATTGTTTGAAGTTGCGTGACATGTATCTATATTTTCAAAATTATCTATGTAAGCATGGCACGACTATTTGCTTGACTTATTTTCTTTATTGTTATACTTTGAAATTACCGTTTGTTCGAGAACGAACAAACCAATAAAGCGTGGAGTAGTTGACTAGCACATATTTGTCCTTATTTTTATTAGTATTTTAGTTAGTTTTTCTTATTGTTTTTTGGTATAAGTTTTATAGTATAAGCTTAAATTCGTATATTTGTACTTCCAGCTTATTTTACCGCATTTTGATCTTAATTAATACAAAGAGGTGAATTATCTCTATTTTTTGCCTTATAGCTAAGTAACCGGAGGAGCTCAGCACGTACAAAATGAAGATTGGTGATTAAGAGACAAGAATCGAGCATTCCGGCGAAGAAGTATCAAGATTTTGAAGCTAAAGGTTAGCTTTAGAGGTAGCTGTACCATTACACCTATCGTTAACCCAATCGCTAGAGGTGGACTGAGAGCTTAATGATACACTTAACGATTACACACTGTACCATTAACATCACCATTAGAAGGAAAAAAAGACATTAACGATAGCTTTAGAAGTAGCTCTTACCGCTAAGTGCTACGGTTATCGGGCTCATTAACCGACTTACGTGACTTGCTATCCAAGAATTCGGAAATCTATAAATACCAAGCATTAATCCGAGTTTCAGGCATGCTTGTGACCATAAAAACTTACCATAAACATAATCCTAGGGTTTAGAGTCGGAATTTAACATCAAAATGCAGAGATCGAAGAGCAAATCAAGGGTTCGACGACGACGAGTTCTGGATCTCGTTCGATGCCGTTCAACCATTTTCGACCGATCTGCAGCATTTTCTCTTCGGATTAGCTAAGGATCTTTCAACTTCCATTAGTTTCAATAAGTTTTCTGCAACTTTTACTTGTTTTCTTAGTTTAGTCCTTAGTTTTTAAGATTTAGATAATTAGACTTACTTTATGTTCTTAAGTTTGGTTTTGGATATTGATTTCGCTGAACGATTTATGTTATTAGTTCTATGTTTAGATTCAGTTTTTCATGTTTAAGCTTGAGTATTAAATACTTGAATTGGTTAAAAATATTCATGCGATTTAATTCATGTTATTTTGCTTCATTTAATGATTCAAGGATTCGTTAGATTCGTAGTTGTTTATTTCGTGCAAGTTCGTAGATTCGTTAGGATTAATTGAGTTGGTTTATGAATTTTTATGCTAATGTGTTTTAAGTTTTATATTGAGTTATTGCTTAGTTTTGAATTCTAATTAAGTTGCTTATTAGATAATTAAGTAGTTAACTAAATTTAGGTTTTAATTTGGTTAATTATATGCTTTTAATTCTTAGTTGGTAATTTAAGATAAATTAATTTAGTTTTAAGTTTAAGTCTTGAGTTTTTAAATTCGTAATTAATAATCAATTTCAAACAAAACCCAAACTTGTATAAGTTTATGTGCTTATTTGTTATTAAGAAAACATCTGAGATGCCGAATCGTTGTCCTCGAGAGAATCGACTTGAGTCAACTTCCCACCCTACAAGTGTCCTCGTACTCTTGCGAGCAAGCTTGAATGTTTTTAAATTAAATATATATATATATATAAATGGGGTGCATAAAAGCTTGAATCAACTAACCCTCTTCGAGTCCTCTTAGCTAACCTGATTTGGTGATATCCTTAGGATGCATCCATCATGCTAAGTAATTCACATCCTGAGGTGGAGTCCACCATCTGGTATATCCTTGGCAGTCCATAGTGATCCTTAAGGCAACCACGGTTGAGATACCTGAAATCGATGTACATCCTCCAGTCTTTTTTTGTTTTTGGCAGCAATATAGCATTAGAGAGCCTACCTTAGCATTTTCTTCACCTCGGCCTGGATTATAGCGTCTTTCTTTGGGACAAAGTTTCGCTTCTTCTGTTTTATTTCCTTTGATGAAGGGTTGATGCTCGGCTATTTTTGGCTCGATACCTACCAATTCTTGTGGTGACCATGTAAAGACATCGGCGTTAGCTCGCAGAAAAGTTACAAATTCTACTAAGATTTCTTGACTTAGCGTCATCTCTACCCGCAGGACCTTCCTACTGTCTCTCGGCACTACCTCTACCAAAATTAGGTTCTGCTCTGGCTGAGGCAACTCAGGTATTACTTTCACTATCCTAACCCTTTTAGGTTCTCTTTCATCCTGTTCTCTCCTAATGCTTTCTACATAAGACCTCCTCGATGCGTATTGATCCCGTTTTACTTCTCGCACGCCTTCCCCAATGGGGGATTTCATTTTCATGTAGTAGATGGAGAATATTGCTTAGAACTGACTCAAGGATGGCCGACCTAGCATGACATTATAGGAAGACGGCGCATCTACCACCAGGAAATATATCATCTTATTTTTCTTAAAAGGCTCCTCTCCTAATGAGATAGGCGATTTCACCACTGCCATTGGTTGTAGGGTTCCTCCCACAAATCCTACGAAAGTGGTCGTGACCTCTTCTAATTCTAAATCTATGTTTAAATTCATATAACAGTCATAAAATAAGATATCTATAGAGCTTCCTGTATCCACAAAAATTCTATGCACATTGTAATTAGAAATTGTGGCCGTTATTACCAGGGCATCTATGTGTGGTGCTAAAATACCATCTCCATCTTTTGACCCAAAGAAGATGTTCAGGTTTGGTGTTAGCTGCTCGACCTCTTGTGTCATCCTTGGGATTCCCATTGCAGCATGAACACAGTTTTTCTATGCTCTGTGTGACTGTGTGTCCACGATACCTCCCGTAATCATCTGAATCTCTCCTCGAACTAGTTGGGACAATTTTTCCCCCGTGCCGTCATTGTGGTTACCTTCTCATTCACGTCTGGGGGCATAATGTTGTTCTTTTCTCTAGTGCTTAGGTTTTAACTTCTCTCACCTTCTATGTACAATTTCTTTCAAATGGCTTGATTGCACCATCCGCTCAATCTCATCCTTTAAGTGTGTGCACTGGTAAGTGTCGTGACCGTACTCGTTATGATAACTGCAAAATTTATCATATTTTTCCTTCCTCGGCTTCTGGTTATATGTTCTTGGCTATTTGAGCTTGGGATGTTGTTCGATAGCTTCAAGGATTTCTCCTTGAGGTGATGCCAAGGGTGTGTATCGATCGAATCTAGGGTGCCCTCCCCCAAAATCACTCCTGGATTTCTCAACCTGAGCCCTTTCCTCTTTATAATTTTGTTCTCTCCGACTATCCCCATCTTCCTTTAGCCTTAGGGCTTCCTTCTAGTGTATATATTTTTCTGCCCTCGCCAAAAGCTCCCAAACGTACATACTAGCTTGATCACAAGTGATTGGAAGAACTCTTCTCTCCTTTGCTCTTGAGATATGGTGTTAATTAGAAGCTCCTTAGAGGTCGATGGTACTTCTAACATAGATTCATTGAAGCGTTTTATATATCCGCGCAAGCCTTCCCCCTCTTTTTGCTTCATGCTGAACAATTCCAAAGGCATCTTCTAGTATTTTCTACAACTGGTGAAATGGTGCAGGAATGCAGAGCTAAACTCTTCAAAGTTGCTTATAGAGCGAGGAGCCACCTGACTAAACCAGAGTTGAGCTGACTTAGTAAAGGTTGCGGGGAAGACTCGACACATAGCCCTGAAATCCACTTGAGCTGCTAGTATTACTGCATCTAAATATTTATCCAAAACAATCGTGTTCTCGAACCGTCATAGGTGATCCCACGGGTCTGTCATCTCATTGCATTCGAAACCTAGGGACTGGTAGGTAATCTATCATGATGTTCTCAGTGAATTGGGTTCTCCGGCGCATTTGTCCTACCATATTACCTTCCATTTTTTGCTTAACCTCTCTCACCTTCTTCTGTGAATTTTTCATTTGTTCAGTAAGTTCGGGTGTATTCCTGCATGAAGTATTTCTATATGAACAAAATGTGCTCTCCTCGTCCTCCCGAGTAGGGGATCTTGTCGTGCCCTGGGAATTTTTGTGGTTCCTGCTTCTGGTGGTCGTCCGTCTCTGGGATGAGATGGTGAGAATTCCGCCCATTTCTTATCTACCGCCTCTGCTATCGCTTTGCCAAGCAGGTTGGATATTTATTGAAAAAATAAATCTCACAATGGCCTCCTGCCTTCATTTAAGGGATTCGGGTTTGGGAACGTTATAGGAGGAGGCCTTGGCCCATCCTCCATGCATGTGGCTAGTGGCGCCGCTACCTCTTTTGGGGTCACCATTGGTGCGGCGGAACTTGGCATACCACCTAGCCCCGCTGATAGGTTTTATCGAATTCCATTTGGTTTTGTCATCCACCACCTCATGTATTAACCTAGGATCTTGTTAGAAGAGTTTTCGTGGTGATGAGTAAATCAACGGGTTCATGGCTTGGTATTATCAGAATTCAATTCAATTGAAGGATTCAATGTGTTTCAAGCTTTGAGAAGTAAAGGAAAATAAAAATAAAGCAATTAAACTAACTAAACTAAACTAGGAAATGAAATTACAAGTTGGTAGAATGCCTCGGTCGTGTGCCTTAATTGAAAATGCAAAGCAAATAATGAAAACAAGCAACAACAAGCATGTTTCACCAAGTACAAGCATGAATGCACAAGGTACAACTATGCATCAAATCCTAAATAATGCAAATAAGCAAAAATAGAAAGCATGAACAAAAATAGCAATGAAAATTGACGTCAAAGTTTAAAACTTTACGGAAAATAACAAGCAACAAAGTGTAGATCTAAGATTCAGCCTAAATTTATGAATGAAAATAGAAATCAAAATAAAGCATATGAAATACTTGAAATAAAGACGATCCAAGAGCCAATCTATGATCTAGATGTGTCACTCATCTAGATTCCATAGCCAATTCTTAAGATCTAACATGAATTCAATGTGCTAAGACAAAAGGCATCAAATGAAGAACAAGAATGAAAATGAAGAAAAAAGCATGGAATTAAAGTACAAAACATTAAATTAAAAGGAAACTTACTTGAATTAAGAAATGAAACAAAGCTTGAATGTAATTTCAATCAAAAGTAACAATCCAAGGGAGTACTTGGATTCTTCTTAGGCTTACAAACCCAAGGAGATGCTTGAAATTAAATCTAAATCTAGGAAAATAAATTACATAAAAAGCTTGAAATTAAATCTAAAACCTAAGGAAGAGAAAATTATCAAGAGCTTGAGAGCAATTTAATCTCAAACCCAAGTTAGGGTTGGGTAGAGAGTGGTGTTTTTCATGTGTGCATGATGTGGGCTTTATATAGTTGTTTGTAGGGGCAAAACCATCAAAAACACCAAAGTTCCCACAGCCCTCAGCGTTGCAGTCGATTGACTGCTGGGGTGTCAATCGACACACTGTCGATCGACTAGGGTGCAGTCTATCGACTGTCAATCGATCGACAGGGGGCAGTCGATCGACTGCCCTGCCAAAACGGGGGAAGCTACTGTCCGGCAGTTGATTTGGAGCTCTTTCAGACGATCCATGGCCAGTCAATCGACCACCAGTCGATCGGGCAGTCGATTTGGAGCTTTTAAGTCGATCTTAGATGCTGTCGGCTCGAATTTCTCATTTTTCGGTCCAAAACATCCGCCGAGTGAATATAATCCTTTTAGCCACCTATAAAACAAGAATTCCAACTTAAAAACCCAAAAATAGCTCAAACATCTTCACACTTTGTACACTTTAAGCCTAGAAGCAAATAAACAATAAAATGACCTAAGAACTAGAATAAACGACTCAAAACGACTAAAAACAATGCTAAACTCTAGCTAAAAATATTAGAAAAAACACAACAACTACATGAAAAACAACTACCCCACACTTATCGGTTTGTTCATCCTCGAACAACGAAAAGAATCGAGAGTGTACATGCAATGAACATTATGTAAAAAGAAAAACCCTTGTGCTTATCCTTATTAATATGATGGAAGTATCAACATAAACTCGCTATCATCAAACATTGCTCGTATTACTCTTCCTCAAATGCAAGCCAAATTGATGACTTCCTCTCCAAGGGGATTTTGAGGGTGTTCTCTCAATTCGCTCAAGTGTATATAGGACGTGTTTACGCTCAAGTCGGTCAATACATGCACCTTTTCAAGATTTCACAAATCGGACGCTCAAAATTTCTCGTAGTACATGACCAAATAAGAATCGAAAGAGGTCTTTATTATGGGTTGTAATGTTGTCTCTTTGGTAAGGTATGGAACATATGGATATAGTGGATAACACACGATCAAACGTGATCAATAACGCACAAAATCCTAACTTCTAAAACCCGAAGCTTGTAATTGCTTCGCCCTTCCCGATTTACCAAACTTTTCATTCGAAACCCTTTCATTCACTCACTTTCCCGACTTTTATTTCACAACACTTAGAAGCTTTTTGAATTTTCTTCTTTTCACTAAACTTAGCCCTTTTGAATTAGGCTTTTCTCTTAAACGCACACTTTATCACTTTTCGTGATTTGTGTTGGAGTATTATTCTTTTTCCTTTTTTTTTTCTTTTTTTTTTTGTATAAGCAACTCAAAACCCGAAACCCACAATCAATTTCCCTCACATTTGTTGTCAACTAATCATACACTCTAACCTCACAACTTATGAAGATATAAGAGCTAAAATCAAGCTCGGGTAACAAGAATTGGGACATAGGCTCAAGGGGGTTCGTTTGGGATTTTTAAAGTAGCTTAAATATATGGATATGGCCGGAACAAGGGTAATATATGTGCCTCGAGGTCATTTTTGAAGTCAATCATGTACGAGTAAAATCAAGCCTCCTCAATGCAATTTCCATAAAAGTGCAAGCAAGCCGATAAATTACACAAGGCTATTCACTAGTCTGCACCGAATTTGGGAGCAAAATCAAAAGAGCTTTTAGAGCTTTGCAATCTTTTCACGAGAAAATGTTGATTATATATATAAAAGCGGGTTTAGACGAAGCACAAAATTCAACCCCTCACACAAGAGGCCATAAATATGCAAAAACCCGACAAGTAAACTATTCAAACTTCCAAGTATGTGGAGATTTCTTAAACATGTAATAGACACACAAGAGACACAAAATTCGACTCAACCAAATAAAAGCGCAAATAGTAAGCGTCACTTCGCCAAGGCTCGAGTTAAGAAATACAAATCATGCTTTGTAAAACCCGGATCCTAACCACCTACCCACCACCCCACACTTAAAACATTCAATGCCCTCATTGCATTTTAAAGAAAAACAAATAAAAGGAGGGTGAGAGAGAATCTTCCTAAACCGAGCGAGTTTAGGTCGAGCTCGGTGGGGTCCACTTAAGCATCTAAGCAATCCAAGCAAAAATCGAGCATAGCTAGTATCTCCCGGTTTCATGAACGCTACCATCATATCAAACCGCCCAAGGATGGAGTCGAAAAATGAAACCTAGAAAGAAAATCACACAATTTTTTTATAATTTTTAATTTTTCAAAATTTTTGGATTTTCATTTTAAGAAGAAAGAAAGAAAGAAAATAAAAGAAATGAACGATAAAAACTTGGGTTGCCTCCCAAGAAGCGTTTGTTTTACGTCACTAGCTTGACGAACTCCCTTTTGGTCAAGGTGGGAAGATAACGGGAGGGTCCACTAAAACAATCTCCTCCTTTTCGGGAGGATCCACTCTTTGGAACGTCCTTTGCGCATTGCATAGCTCATATAAGATCCGCAAAAAAGCAAACATTCCAAGCGGGCAACCGAAACTCGTCTCGGCTAGGTCCTCGTGTGGGATGGTGATTTTAAAGTGACCTGATGACTCATCAAAGAAACGACAGGAATAATAGCCGATTAGCTTGTTCAACCTTTGATTGACAAACGGGGGAGGGAAATGATCTCCCTTGGGAGCCGCATGTAACTTCTTAAACTCGATCAATATCCTCCATCCCGTTTAAGCCCACGTGGCCAATAACTTTCCCTTTTCGTCCTTAATCATCTTCTCGTCTTCCAATGTCTCCTTAAAATTTGGATTCAAATGACTTTGAAATTCTCGAATTGGTGTGTCATCATCCTTCAAGACGAGTTTATGCAAGTAAGTCCAAGGGCTAGCTCCCTTTATCACTCCGGGTCTCCAACCAATCGCACCCTTAAGAACTTTAATCGCTCCAATCGACTCCTCCTCTTCTTCTCGCTCCGGATTGGAAAAGATGATGAACGGTTTGCTCACCTCTTCCTCCTCAAGATAATCATCAAGTTTTCCAATCTTATCATCAAAAGTCTCCACCCCAAGAAAATCTTCAAACTTCTCGATGGAGTCGACTCCCAACCTATCATCAACAATCTCCACCCCAAGAAAATCCTCAAATCCTCCAATCTTATCATCAATAATCGCCACCTCCCTTGCCAAAAATATGCCAATGCCCTCAACGACACAATCATAATCTCCTTCACTCAAGTAGTTGTCACATTGAGACACAATGGGCTCGTCAGTACGAGCAAGGGGGCCATCATCCTTATAACAATCCTCAAAATAGGCTTCCCGGATAATATCCTCCTCAATGCTCCTATCCTCCATATAAACTCGTTCGACTATAGTTTTGATCATGTCCATATATATCCGATCGAAAATAGAACCTTTTGAAAGAGAAAGCAAAGGGAGGTCCACGGGAGTCAAGAGGAGTAAGAACACTCGGATTTGAAAGCACATCTTCTTCCGACGGCGAGACGACCGTGTTGCCAACCACCCCACACTTATCGAGGATCGTGACCGAAGTAGTCAGACAAAATAGGCCCACGTGAGGAGTTATAAGAGGAGTAAGAGTCGGCGGCGGGCATGGGCTAGATAACGTAGAAAGTCAAACCTTCATATCGGCTATCTTGTTTATCAACTCAAGCTCCCAAGAAGACTAAACTTCACTCACTTCATTAACATTTGAATATATTGCTCGAGAAGATGTTCGCTCGGGAGGGACACTTTGGACAATGTAGCTCGTACCTCCAAACAACTCATACGGATCGGGCTTTGGAGCACTAGGGGAGCCACCAATCAGGGTAAGATTGACATCGTAAGTCGTCCCCAAAAATGGTCGGTTAACATCTCCCATCGTGCGGATGGGGGGGCCACTTGCAACAATGGAGCTCGGTCCTCCAAACAACTCATAATCTTCGTGATCTTTAGAGGATAGGGTTATACGCATCCCAAAATTGAGATTCGAAGTAGGAGGACCTCCACACGGGCTGGGATTCCCAAAGCCACCATTATACATATTCGGATAGGGATTGGGAGCACTATAGCCACCATATGGACCGGATGTCGGAGTATGCATATTTGGGAAGTGATTGGAAGTATCATATTCTCCATGCGGAGTGGAATTCGGATTTTGGTTACCAACGATCCCATTTGGATTAACAAAGCCTCTGTTATACATGTTCGGAATTTAAGGAGTAGGAGCTTCGTAACCTCCATACGAACTATTTGAACCCAAGAGCCGCTCGACCTAACATGGTTTGCACCATAGTCGAATCCACCATTGGCAACGTGGTTTGCACCATGGCCTCCCACGTTTCCAATACCATTATAAATCATTCCATTCCCAAAATGGTTTGCACCATGCCCTCCCATGTTGGGAATGTATCCACCAAAGCTAGAAGTACCTAACATACTTAACAAAAAACATCAAATAACAAAGAAAGCTAAAAACACAAAGAAACAACAATCAAATCAAAAGCCTTAACCAAGCCGAGTCGCAACGGCGCCATTTTGTTAGAAGAGTTTTCGTGGTGATGAATAAATCAACGGGTTCATGGCTTGGTATTATCGGAATTCGAATCAATTGAAGGATTCATTGTGTTTCAAGCTTTGAAAAGTAAAGGAAAAAGAAAATAAAGCAATTAAACTAACTAAACTAAACTAAGAAATGAAATTGCAAGTTGGTAGAATGCCTCGGTCGTGTGCCTTAAATGAAAATACAAAGCAAATAATGAAAACAAGCAAAAACAAGCATGTTTCACCAAGTACAAGCATGCATGCACAAGGTAGAACTATGCATAAAATAAGTAAAAATTGAAAGCATGGGTAGAAAGAGCAATAAAAATTGACGACAAAGTTTAAAATTTTACAGAAAATAACAAGCAACAAAGTGTAGATCTAAGATTCAACCTAAAACTATGCATTAAAATAGAAATCAAAATAAAGCATATGAAATACTTGAAATCAAGACGATCCAAGAGCCAATCTATGATCTAGATGTGTCACTCATCTAGATTCCATAGCCAGTTTTTAAGACTAACATGAATTCAAGGTGCTAAGACAAAAGGCATAAAATGAAGAACAAGCATGAAAATAAAGAACAAAGTATGGAATTAAAGCACAAAACATTAAATTGAAAGGAAACTTACTTGAATTAAGAAATGAAACAAAGCTTGAATGTAACTGCAATCAAAAGTAACAATCCAAGGGAGTACTTGGATTCTTCTTAGGCTTACAAACCCAAGGAGATGCTTGAAATTAAATCTAAATCTAAGAAAATAAATTACATAAAAGCTTGAAATTAAATGTAAATCCTAAGGAAGAGAAAATTATCAAGAGCTTGAGAGCAATTTAATCCCAATCCCAAGTTAGGGTTGGGTAGAGAGTGGTGTTTTTCATTGGTCCGTGATGTGGGCTTTATATAGTTGTTTGTAGGGGCAAAAACCGTCAAAAACACCAAAGTTCCCGCAACCCTGAGCGTCGCAGTCGATCGACTGCTGGGGTGTCGATCGACATACTGTCGATCAACTAGGGTGCAGTCTATCGACTGCACTGCCAAAACGGGGAAGCTATTGTACGACAGTCGATTTGGAGCTCTTTTATTCGATCCCTGACCAGTCGATCGACCACTAGTCAATCGGGCAGTCGATTTGGAGCTTTTCAGTCAATCTTGGATGTTGTCGGCTCGAGTTTCTCATTTTCCGGTCCAAAACGTCCGCCGAGTGAATATAATCCTTTTAGCCACGTACATAACAAGAATTCCAACTTAAAAACCCAGAAATAGCTCAAACATCTTCACACTTTGTACACTTTAAGCCTAGAAGAAAATAAACAAGAAAATGACCTAAGAACTAGAATAAACGACTCAAAACAACTAAAAACAACGCTAAACTCTAGCTAAAAATACTAGGAAAAAGATAACAATTACATGCAAAATAGTTCTTCCCACAGACGGTGCCAGTTGGTTCACCCAGAAGTAATGACCACTATGTGGGGACGCTCTTCTCTGTTGGAGCTTAGGAGACCTACAAGAAAATAGGTTGGAAAGGGACCACCGGAGGGATTCAGGAGTCTTGTGTCTTTGAAAACATTTAGAGGCGGTAGTGCTTCTTCTCATCCAAATAGCCGTTTCACGGAGCTCGAGACACAGCTACAGACCTTTAAGAGTCAGGTCGAGAATCAGAGAAAGGTGGCGAGCTAGTCCATGAGAAGTAGTTCCACGAGTTTTGGGAGGTAAATGCTTCGACATCAGGTGATGAAAGAGGTCATCGCAGTGATGACAGATTAGTCTTGACCTCAACAGCCTCCATCCTATTCCTCCGGCATAGCAGTAATACTAGATATTAATAAATACTTTGTTATGATTATTTATGTTTGATATTTGAAGTAAGTCGTACGTATACATTTCAAGAATTTATGTTTCACATTTGATTATAAGGTTTTGGCACCTCCAAATTTTATGTTTCATATATGATTTTAAATTTTTTATACCTCCAAATAAAATGAACATGTATAGTAAAAAATAATTAAAAAAAAAAAAGAAGAATGACGATGAGCTTGTGACCATCGACAAATTTATGAGAATGTTGGATAGTAGGCGTCGCTATTGATTGACGTCAATAACCCATCAGTATACACCGACTACGTGACCCCATCAGCATTCACCAACGTTGGTGTCCTGTTGGCATATACCAACGTTGATTACCCGCCATATTTCACCGACGGGCCTCTTCCCATCAATTATCCATCAAAATATGCCGACGGTAATCGATCGGTAGCCAAGGGGCATCCCGACAGCCCTTACCCATCGGCATTACGTCGATAAAATGCTGATGAGTAGGACTAGTCTACTGGTCCTTATTTAACAACGTTGAAAATGTCAATGGGAAATACCCATTGGTAAAACCTAAACTGACAACTTTGCAAATGGTGTATTTTTTACTATTAAAGTAACTTTTGTACAAAAGAATGTCACGGTGTATATTATATTATAAAATAATATATAATAAATAAAGATAAATAATTTAATATGAGAATTTCAAGGCGATACATTTAAGGTCAAGGGTGACAATCTTCAAAATAAAATTGATGGTTTTATTAATACAAAAAATTAACATTTTTAAAGACATATGTGATACTTTTTAAAAAAGTGATAACATTTTATTTAAGATGTAAAGTAACAATCTTAGAGTAAAAAATAATTATATTAAAGGAAAATATGACTTTATTATCTTTTACTTAATTAAATTCTTGATTATTATGTAAAGTGACTTTTTTATGTGCAAAAAGTAACACTTTTATAGTTAAAAGTGACAATATTAATCGAAAGAATTAATCCTGTCACACCAACGGTCACACATGTGACCTACTCAAAATTTAGAATCATATCCATATCATAATTAATTCAATTTTTAAATTATTTTTAAAGTGTTTCAAAATAATAGTGCTTTTGGTTCTGTTTTCACAAAAGAAAAGGTGTCAAACCCATTATACTAATTGCGTTGAGACCTAACCTATTTGCCGATTAACCATTGCTTTGTTTGACACGTGTCACACTCTTCTTGCTCCATTTCAGGCCAAAAGGTGTAGTCGGTGGACAACAGGTGAATATTCCTGTACTACCCCTTGTTGATTCCGAGGGACAGTGCAATTTCTGACGTGTCGACTCTTGGTGTATCCTGAACCGTAAAAAAAAATGGTTCGGACAACCTTGAGGTTTGGGAGTCCTCCCACGAATGGCAAATTGACATGTGTCACCCCTCACTTAGGTTCGTAGCTTACATGGCAATTGATGTGTCATGGTACATGTGTACATAAAAAAAAATTAGGGACATGGGTTTGAACCTACATTATTTTTCGTTTGGTAACTAGCCACAACCATTCCAACACATGGTCTTCATGTTATATTTTATAGGGACAATTCTTATATAGACCATTAGAAAATATTTGTTCTCAAATAAACTATTGAAATTTTAACTTCCCACTTAATCCAAGATACTACATAAAAATACTAAATTATCCATATTAACTTTCTTTTTTCAAATCTTTCCCAATTTAATCTAATAAAATCAAAACTACTATATATTAATTTCATACTACCACTGCCGATATAACTTGATAATACATCAATAACACTAGTACAAAAAATGAATTCTAGAACAGACATTCTAGAACGCCTCAGGAGGCGACGTTCTAGAATGTAAGGCGGTGGCATTTTCGTAATAAAAACATCACATACCAGAACATCTTTAGAAAAGACGTTTTGGTATGTTCGATATCCAGAACGTCTTTAAAAAAGACGTTCTTTTATGTTCGATATCTAGAACGTCTTTAAAAAAAAGCATTCTGGTATGTTCGATATCTAGAATGTCTTAAAAAGGCGTTCTAGTATGTCATATTATTTAGAACGCCTCTGTCCAAGATGTTCTAGAATGTAATTAAAAAAAATTACTTACGGGAGCCCACTAAAAAAACCCTCAAAACCCTAGCCCTCAAAACCTCCCCGCTTCAATCAATGGCGGAAACCCAAACTCAAACCCACCTCCAGTAAAACCACCCTCACCCTCGAATCCAAGTACTGGAGATCCTTCAAGACCCCCAAAGACATCGAATCAAAACCCCTCGTCTACCCCATCAACTCCATCTCTTTCAACCCAATCGCCCCCACGATTTCACCGCCGCCCACTCCGCCACCATCTCCATCTTCTCCGGTAAAACCCTCGACCACAAGCATACTGACTTTAGCGACACCGCCACCTCCATCTCCCACCGCCTCGATGGCAAACTCCTCGCCGCCTCAGATCTAACCGGCACCGTCCACATCTTCAACTCCAGAACCCGCGACCACCTCCGCCGCCTTTAGGGCCACACCGCTACCGCCCACTTCGTCCGCTACCCCCGCTTCAACAACAAACTCCACCTCTTCTCCGGCGGCGACGACTCCATCGTCAAGTACTGGGACGTCCCGACCGAGAAATGTTGTGTACGTGTTTATAGTGTAGCCATCTCTGATATGATTATGTTTGGAATTTTAATTTTTGTTTGTGCATGTGCGGATTTATGATGAATTTCTATACTTCGATGTTGTTGGTCGCTATTTTTTTCTTCAGTAATTCATCGGCTCTTAAGTTAATTTCTGCAGTGCTTCTTCTTCTTCTTCTGCTACTAAATTGTTGGAGAAAAATGTGCTGAAACTTGCATTTGTGTGTGTAGATCTCTGTTTTTTCTCGTTTACTGATTCAATTTTTCGTTTGTTCCTGAAACGGTTACAGCAAGGACAAACTTGCATGCGAACAGAAACTGTGACGCGGGGCTGCATTGCGAGACTTGCATCGCTGATGGCAATGTCAGGCCGCATTAGCCTATTATTCCTCTTTCTAAGGTTCGAATTGTTACATTGAGTTTTTTTGTTTTTTTTGATCTGATAAAACTTGCAATTAGTGGTGTTCACATGTGTTTAATACTAATCTATTTAATTTATTTTTTAAGAAGCTTAATTAAATTGATAAAAAAAAATAATTCCAATTAGACTGTAGTTGATTGATATTTTATTTCAAACGAGTTGATTGATATGAATTTAGAATTCACACAAATGATTGAGATTGATATTTTATTTCAAACGAGTTGATTGATACATGTTTGTTGATTGATATGAATCGAGAATTCGTATGGTGGGATTAGTTAAGTTTTGTTTTTACTTTAAACTTATTCTTTGTTGTCCACATGATATTGGGGATTTTGAAGTTTGCTCATATTGTTGTCAGTATGTATTAGTATCTATTTGTCATCGAGAATGACTCGAGAATTTTTTCTAATATCTAAAAATTAATTTATAAATATTTTGATTAGAATATAATCATTTAGTTCGTTAATTTAATATATGTGATGCAAGTTTTTATGTGCCTTTGCTTCTTGTTCATTTAATTAATATATTACGTGCATATTCAATGAATCTCGATTGTTGTTTTTTACGTTTTCAGTAGAATTTATCCATCAAATTTTATTATTACTTATATAAAAAGTGCAGCATGGATTTCATTAATAATTATTTGATGTTTCTGGTACATTTGCGTAAAAATGTAATTATATCGCTATTGTTAATGACATGCCTTTCTTCTTCTTTAATTATAAGAATATTATAGTAAGCCAAAAACCTGATAATTAACTGCTTATGAAGTTGATAAACTACGCAGAATTGTAGGTTCTTTGAGCTGATTAGGTTTTCTTATTGATCTAGTTCTTGATTCTAGAGTAGTATTGTGTCATTTAATGATTCTTGTTTTCATTCTATTATGCTTTAATTGATGGAATTGTTTTATGAGTTAATCTTCAATAGATATGGAACTTTGGTAGCCTGTTATGCATGTACATTTGCCATCCACAGTAGCTGGAAATTTATATAAAAAGCAGGTTATATTAGCTAACATTTCTCTTTTATGTATATACATTGGTCACCTGACTTAAGATAGTTGTATCTGCAGAGGTTTTCCTGCTCAATTGCATGACCTGTCATTTATGCATATTTTTGGTCGGCGCGTGGAAGTCCCGGAGCTCTTATAATTGATGGTACGCATATATTTAAATGATTGGTACTTGCACCATATCTGCATAATTTTCTTTCTTTTTTATTTTATTTTATTTATGTTTGTATATTTTTTGGAGGCTTTTGTTCTTACTTTAGTTTAGCTTTATATTTCAATTGCCTACTGATTGATTATTGGAAGTGAGGATGAAAAAAACAAGAGAATGGGAGATTGATGGTTACTGAATGATGGAATGAATAACTTCGAGCTATGAGTCATAGGAGTTTCAATGGATTTTTGTGTTTTATTTTGCATATGCTGATATCATTTTAATACACTTTAATCATAGGTGGGATGGAGCAAATATTCCTCTCCATCCGGGCGGTCAGCCACATTTCTGGCGAGTTTTCTACTTGTACTTGTATTATAATGCTTCCCTAGTGGAACCTGCTATCTGGATCTCCATATCCTTTTACATTAGTGCATTCTACTATCATAACTAATCCTTTTCAGGAATGTGGGAATATTGAGTCTCCAATGCCTTCTAGACTTAGACATTTCTATTCAACAATTTGCAACAGGTATATAATCTTTTCTATTGGTAGAATATGACCGTTATTTATGTAATGAAGATGTTAAAAACTTAAAAAACTCCCGCATTTTATATATAGTTTTTCTCTAACTTGTTTTTTGACCCCCACCCCCTCCCTTTTTCTGCTGCATTCATATTTATTTATCATTGTTTCTATCGAATCAATGGCCTAGAACGAAATAACTTTAGTTTATCAATTATGTGCTGAGTTTTTTATCCTATTGAGTTTTGTTTGCTCAAAGACTATATGATGGAGGAAGTGCCTGATTAAATTATCTTTTCTTTTTGGAGTACTTTATTACCTTGGTACCTGAAAGCTTTGTTATTTTCAAACATTGTTATTCTGACTTCTTGGGTGGATTTATTGTTGATATGATGGCATTATTTTTTACTAGTTTTTTTTTATATACCATACTTACAGTATTGAAGATTAATCATATTTATGTGGTTTGATTGCTCTTATAAACAGTTGGTGTTGTTTCTATGGTCGGCTTATGCTTAAGAATTATGAATTATATCAGCGGTTACGGTTAACCGTTGACCGGCGGTCACGGTTATAATCGTAACCATCAACCGGTGGCCGGCGGTTAGGTTATGGTTAACCTGACCGGCTAACCGTAACCACCGGTTAACCGGAAAATTGTAAAAAAAAATATTAACGAGTCGATCGACTGGTTTGTAGTCGATTGACTTGCAGTCTATTGACTGGTCAGCAGTCGATCGACTGGTCACTGGATTAGCCGTTGAAAATCAACGGCTGAGATCAACTAGCCATTGATGATCGAGGGCCGAAATTTGAAAGGGAAAACTAGTCATTGCCGGTTAACCGTGGTTAACCGGTCTAACCGAACCGGTTAAACGGCTAGTTTTTCATTTTTTTTTATTTTTTTTTGCACATTTTGACACCTATAAATACCCCACTCCCCAACACTAAATCTAACACCAATTCATCTCTACTTATTCTTCTTCTTCTCTTGTATTTTCAAGTTTCAAGTCAAGTTGCTATTTTGTTCCAAAAATAATATCAATAATTTAATTAATATTCTTAATTCTCTTTTATAATATCACTATGGCAAGCTCTTCCCGTGATGTCAATACCAACACTCTAACTTATTCTCGTCGAGGTCGAGGTAGAGGATCTCGACGACAATCTTCGACTGTTGTCGGAGATTATGTTTCCGATGAGATGACGGCGGAAGAAGTTGAAAACCTATATAACCAAATCAACTTCGACTCGCAAAATCAAACTAATTTTGAAGAGGAATTATCGAGCTCCGATAAAGAATAAGCGCCGGCCGCCGTCAATTTGGATGAAGATGGGGAGGGAGAGATGATATGCCACCGCCTCAATCGAAACCGAGGGAATTTGTTTCCCCCATCTTTCGGTTGCATTTCACAAAAAAGACGATCAATAGCGAATTTCGAGCGCAATGCAATTATTGCAATTACCATTATGCCTTCGGTTCTAAAAATAATAGAGGCTACGGTTCGCGTAAAATATCCGCTGTTTTGTCCGAGTATCATTTAACTAACAAAATTTTTTCAATTTCATTTGATAATGTCGCCGCTAATACGGCTAGTTTAGATTTGTTAAAAATTACTTGTCAACCCACTATTGGCGGCAAATTTTTTCATGTGAGATGCATTTGTCATATTTTGAATTTATATGTTCAAGATGGTTTAACTCTTTTTAAATCTAAAATTTCACCGATTAGGAGTGTTATATCTTATCTACGAAACCACGATCCGCTTGAAAAAAAATGGCGAAGATTTTGCGAGGCCAATCAATTGCATCCAAAAAAAATTTCATTAGATGTGTCAAATTTTTGGAATTCTACTTATAAATTTCTTAATGATACTTATGAATATAGAGATGCATTGTGTTCATTTTTTAATAATGAAGATGTCGATTTCGCTTTGTTTCCGCATATGTGGGATGATTGTTATAGTATAATCTCCCTTTGAAAAAAGTGGCCAGAATTTTCCCACTCTCTAGGATTGCCAAGGAGGTCCTTGCCGTTCCTGTTTCAACCGTTTCTGTTGAACAAACCGTTTCTGTCGATCGACTGACTATCGATCGATAGGGTTTCAGTCGATCGACAGAATTTCAGTCGATCGACTGCGTGATCGACTGCCTTCACAAAATCAAAACTCACTGTCCTTCAGTCGATCCAGCAGTCGATCGACTGCTTTAAAAAAAAAATTGGCGGTTAACCGGTTTAACCGTAACCTTAATCGGTTCTCAGCCGGTTAGATTACGGTTAACCAGAAACCGGTTAAATAACCGGCCGGTTAATAACCGGTTCAACACGTCTAGTTTGCTTCCACAAATTTTAATTTATTTTTCATTTTGTCTACATAAATTGTTTTCTCTGGCTTTTCTGCCAAAAACTCTTTGACACTCTTATATATTTTACTGTTTGTAATTATGTGTGTATTAGAACTTTATGACTCTGGTATTTCAGTTGTCAGTTTACTTTGTCAATTCCCTGGGATTGGGTTCATGATTTTTTTTCTTGTATAGTAATGTGGATCTTTTGTACTCTTAACAAATTAGATACTGAGTCAGCAAAAGGTTCCAGAAGACAACTAAAGGATGCCATCTACTCGACATTATTCAAAATGAATGTTCTGTATGTGCCATCAACCAGGTATTTCTTCAATAAGCCCATGTAAAACTTCACTTCAAACACAAAAATATTATATTTGCTTAGGCCCTGTCCTTTGGAAACCAATTCATGCCATGATATTCATGAACATATATTGTTGGTCATTTTTTCAATTTTTTTTCTTACTAAAGACAAGAAAATTTAGTTTTGTTTTATGGGCATCACACACTGACATAAGTTCTGTTCGAAACATAATCAGCTTCATCCAAGATCATTTTAAAGTTATACTAACTAAAGTTATATTATTATCAGCACTACTGCCAGGTTTCATTGTTACTTGTACATATATATGTAAAATAGAGAGGGTGTTTCCAACCTTTGGATTGAGTTGAATTGGAGGTATTTTCTAGTTTATTTGGTCATTTAGTATTTGTTTAAAAAATATTTGATTACAGGGAAAAATATAAAATACTAAGAAGATTTTTTTTCTGTTCTTGACAAGGTAGTGTGCAAAGACGATTCGCCTTCTCCTGTAAAGTATGTTGGGAAGACCTAGTCGGCTTCAGCAAATCAAATTTTTGAGCCTCTTTCAATTGACTTTTCATTTTTTTATAGCGATTGAACTAAAATTTGGTATACTCATCGTCTTTTGGTGATTTCTATTTTCAAATTTGGTGATCGTGTATTTGGATACTTGTGTTGTTTGTATTGACATCTTATGTTGATTGTGTATTATTGTGATTAATGGCATGTGTTGTTTGATCTTGGGATTATATAAATGACATGTGTTTTGTGATTTAAATAGGTAATAAAATTGTAATATATGAGCAGGATTGGAAAAATGAATCTGGAATGGAATTCCAAAACTGTAAAAACCTAGAACGGATATCAAAAATCCTTCTAGAAAATAAACTTTCTAGAACGTCGACGTTCTAGAAATTTATTTTCCACAACGGGGAACCGGTAAAAAACAACTTTCTAGAACGGCTGAATTTTTTTTCTAGAACTTGTCAGATAACCTTTCTAGAAAGTCCGACATTCTAGAACGCCTCAGCAGGGCGTTCTAGATTGTCAGACTTTCTAAAACAGCTCCATACAAAACGCCTCAGCAGGGCGTTTTAGATGTGCAGAAAGAGGGCGTTCTAAAATGTTGTTTCTGCACTAGTGTAAGTTTCATACTAAACTTCATACTGCATCAATAAATTTGATACTTAAATTGTCAAATTCCATACTAGTAAGCATGGATTGCATATTATCCAAGACAAGATGACTTGAATTGATTTTTTTTTTAATTAACTACATACTAGCAGTAGGATTATATAAAACTACCCCTTGACAAAATACATTTTATTCTATACTAGTTGTATGGATAACAAACTACCCAAAAAACAGACAAAATAATCAAATTATTTTAAAAAATGAGTTTCATATAGATCCATGCAGTCTCACTATACACCTAATAGTTCAACTCCATAAATCAGATTCATGTACTAAATCCCTATATTTGATGATTTCAAGAAGAAATACGGACAATTTAATTGCTATGTTATGGAGAAGATAAATATGGACAATTTAAATTGTATGTTATGGAGAAGATTAATTGTCAATGTGAAGAATGAAAAGAATCGACTGAGAAGGTAATGAGAAGATTAATTAGAGAGTGGGATCAGGATGCATACCTTAAATAACATGATTCTATTTTGTAATAAATTAGGACATAATTGACAATTTAAATGGTAACTTATGATTTAATGGTGTTAATATGACTTAAATGGGAAGAGAAGATTTAGGTGGATTATATGGAACTTTATTTGATAAAAGGTGTATCAAATGAGAATTTTCCCTATTTTATAAATAAAATATCTATATTTACAAATAATTCATCAACCTTTTAATATGCATAAAGTATCATGAATTCATTTTTTAACCTTAATACAAAAGTCAATACATTTTATAATCTTCTCATAAATATAAAAATAAATTGTAAATAACTATTTAATAAAGTAATAAAGCAAAAAAAATAAATAAAATATAAAATATTCATAATATAATATTAAATAAACCCCAAACCTTGAAATCATGAAAATATATAGTAAACTATTTGTTTAAATTTATATAATTATTTAATAGATTTGAAACATAAAAACTTAAAATATTATAGAATAGTAATACAAGTCGTTAAAAATGATAAAGTAAATTAAATAAATATTTAACCATGAATAATTCCTTGATATTTAAAAATAAAATACAATCATAATATAAAATTTATAAAATATTACTATAAATTAAAATCAAAATACTTATACATTAGATTAAAAATATAATAAAATATAATTAACTTCTAAAGAATTATTTAACAAATCTGAATAAGAAAGAAAATATGAAATAATATAAAAAATATCAAAAATAAAGGTGTTACAAAGAAGGTTTGGAGCCACAAAATTTATTGGGGACTTTTGTAATTAAATATAAAATATTATAATACAATACTAAATAAATCTCAAAAGTAAAAATCAGAAAAATTATATAATAAAATAATGCATAAATTCATATAACTATTTAATTAATTTTAATATAAATATTAAAACTATTAGAGAATAATAATGTAAGTCGATAAATTATAAAGTAAGTTAAATAAATATAAGAGAATAATTAAATAATTATCCTTTACAAATATAATAAGTGTAATTAAATTTTAAATAATTATTACATAAATCTGACAAAATAAGAAAAATGAAATATTATAACGTAATATAAGATAAACTACCAAAAAATAAAACAAGAACTATTCAATAAAAATCAGTTGTTGAGCCACATAATTATTGTGGGCTTTTGTAGACAACATATATAAATACATCTCAATATTCAAAAATTTTATAATAAAATATTGTTTAAGTTTATATAATTATTTAATAAATTTGATAAAAATATAAATATTATATAATATTAATATTAATAATAATAATAATAATAAAAGTCGTTGAAAATTATATAGTAAGTTAAATAAATATAGATAAATAAATGATTAATCATGAATAATTAATTAATATATTTAAAAATAAGAAATGATAGAAATATTATAAAATATTTCTCAAAATACTTTTAAATTAGATAAAAAATATAATAAAGAATATTAACTTCCAAATAAATATATTTTTTTTATATTTTACTTATATAATTTTATAATTACTTATGTGTATTTATTCTTTTTTTATATTTTAATTATTTTGAAGTTTTTAATATTTTTTCCATTTAATTTTATAAAGCTTTCTAATTTATTTTATATATTTTATAATTTTGATAATATTTAATCTTCAGATTTATTGAATAAGTTTATTTATCTGAATTTATATATTATCAATAGTATTTTTAGTTTTTTTTTATTCTTATTGATAGGGTAATAAATATGCCAGACCTGCCTTGAGGTAGATCTGACCTAAGTAGTTAGAATAAGAGGAGATATAGCCAGAGCAGCTCTGTCTCGAAAGAAGGTCTGGTTAGGCCTCTTGAGAAAACGAAACATCTGGAATTTGGCAGGTTATCATACGGGATTTCTTTTAACCTGTTCTTAAGAAAAGATTATTACAGCTTGGAGTAGCAAATGCGCTCTGCCAGAAAAGACCCGGGGTTAGAGGTGAGCCTAATGCTGGTGTCGAAGGGATACAGAATAAGAAAGATCTGAAAGAAGGAAGACCTGACTAGAGTCAAGTCTGATATCGATAATGAGGTGGTATAGAGGCAAGAAATAAGCAAAACATGGAACGGGGAAGACCTGTTTCCCAGATTCCCAATAAGGAGACAAGTGGGACCACTTGTCAGAATCGGTTACGTAACAATCCCTGATTCGCGGCATGTGCCCCTGAGATCCTGGATGGGGTCCCCACATGGGAGAAACTATAAATATTTCAACCCCAAGGCTGAGAGAGGTATGTCATTCTTTTGAAGCACTCCTTCTTTGCTTTCTAGAAAAACACCTCAAACGCTTACTGACTTAAGCATCGGAGAGGTTTCCATCGGAAAACCACCAGTGGTCCTTTCTAACTTGTGTTTGTGTGCAGATCAGGTGGGTATTCAAGACTCCAGGTGTTGATTTTTACGTCGGGCATATTTTGGGCTGAAACAATTGGCGCCGTCTGTGGGAAAGCGATTCGGCTATGACGTGAGGATTTCTTTTGGTTCCATGGCTTCAGGTGGATTACGAAAAAACTTGGTAGGGGAGCTCGGCGGAACGCCCAGCTCCGCCGCGCCATGGGGTATGCCGCGGTTAGCAAAAACGTCCGCGGCAAGGCCAGAGGGGGCAGAGCGTCAGCGGCGGCGGGATCAGGCACCGTGCCGCCCCCTTCCGGGGGAATAACTCTTGCTGCTGGTGAGATGTTCAACGATGTCCTTCTCAGACAACTGTCTGAGCTCATTGGCAAAGCTGTGGAGACGGCTGTGGAGAAGAAGTTTGTTGAGATGACGACACCACCGCCCAACGCACCGCCGGCAAGAACTGCTCCGGCGGCGGAGATAGAGCCGCTGCGCGGCCAGCGCATAGATCGAACTCCTCTTCCGGATAGGGAAGAGCATTTCTCTACGTCCGACAGCGAAACCTCAAGCCAGACCAATCCAGGTCTGGCTGAGCAGATGCAGAGCTTGCAAAAAGAAGTGAGGGAGTTTAAGAAGAAGATGACGAGCACAGGAACGGTGCCAGCGCAGCGAGGCACACCGTTTACGGAGGAGGTCATGCGCGATGATGTGCCGACCTCATACCGATCTCTGGGCTTTGAGTACAATAGAACCACGGACCCGTGGGACCATTTGAGCAGATTTGAGATCGCAGCGGCTGTGCATAAGTTTTTGGATACGGTCATGTGTCGGGTCTTTCCGATGACCTTCACAAAATCAGTACAGCTTTGGTTTAGCCAGCTGCCACCACGCTCTATCAACAACTTCGATGAGTTCAGCTCGGCCTTCTTGCACCAATTCACAAGATGTAGGAAGTACCAGAAGATGCCATTAGAGTTGTTTAGCCTCAAACAAAAGGAGAATGAGAGTCTGCGCGCCTATATTAATCGTTTTAATACGGCAAAGCTGGAAGTGCCATCCGCGTCGGAAGAGCTGTTAGTAAACGCTCTGGCACAAGGCCTGCGGAGAGGAGAGTTCTTCCAGTCACTGGTTGTCAAACCAGCTCTGAAATTTGGAGAACTCTTGGAGAGAGCTGGAAAGATACATCCATCTGGAGGAAGCTCTGAAGATCAAGGATGAAGGAGAGAAAAAAAGAGAAAGATATGATAGAGAGGACAAGGTAGCGGTGAAAAAGCCCAGACCAGACCTGTCCGGGGGGAGACCTCGTTTCGACAGATATACTCTTCTAGCAACACCACAAAGCGAAATTCTGCAGGCAATTGAAAGGCATCCAGACCTGAAATGGCCTAAAACCTATTCGCAGAAGCCCAACAAAGAAAGATCTGACCGGTTCTTCCGTTTCGATAATGAATATAGACATGATACTGACCAATGCACTCATTTGAAAGATGAGTTGGAGAGAATGGTTCAGGCTGGGCACCTGAAAGAATATGTCCGCATGAGAAAAGAAGAGGCCAGATCTGTTCGTAGTGGTTATGACCGTCCCCAGCAAGGCAAGAGAGATCAGGATAGAAGACACGCTGAAAGAAGGAGGTCTGATCAGGCCCAGGTAATTCATGGCGAGATTCAGATGATTACGGGCGGAGAGCTGGAAGAGCATTCTAAACGGACGCAACACAGTTATGTCCAGGCTGTGAAAGACCTGGTTAGGAAGTCACGAGGAGTCGGGCAAATGGCGTCTATGCCAAATATCTGCTTTGGGTCAGAGGATGGTGATGGTATCCTGGCCCCCCACATGGACGCCTTGGTTATAACAGCTACTATCGCCAATTTTAACGTGAGATGAATTTTTGTGGATACAGGGAGCTCTGCTGATATTTTATTGTTTGATTGTTTTAAACAGTTGAAGCTAGATGTCGATTTGGAGGAGGTAACCACCTCATTAGTCGGGTTTGCAGGGGGGGCCCTGAAACCCTTAGGAGCGGTGAGGCTCCTCGTGACGTTGGGAGAAGAGCCGTATAGGGTGACCAGGATGGTGCGTTTCCTGGTGGTGGATGCCCCATCTTCTTATAATGTCATGTTTGGCCAGCCTTCTCTGAGCCAGTTCCAGGCTGTAATCTCAGTTTTCCACATAAAGATGAAATTCCCCACTGAAGAAGGGACTGGCGAGGTGAGAGGTGATCAGTATGCATTGCGACAGACGTATGTTGAGTGTATTAGATGGAATAGCGAGGAAGAGAGGTCGATTAAAAAAGCCCGGATAAAGCAGCCAGGGCAAGATCTGATCAGGAGAGAGGAGGGATTGATGCTGGTGGAGGTCATCCCAAGCAATGAGAGTCGAGTTCTCTGCATAGGAATGACGCTTAGCCCGGAGGTCTTGATAGACCTAGTGACTCTATTGATAGATAGCACGGATGTGTTCTCTTGGTCTCCCCAGGACTTGGTAGGGATTAACCCAGAGGTGACGGAACATCGCCTTAACATCAACCCAGACATGAAACCAATTAAGCTAAAGAAACGCAATTTCGGACCTGGGAAGGAGGATATCATTGAGGTTGAGGTGGAAAAACTGTTAAAAGCCAAGCATATCCAGGAGATACAATTCCCCGAGTGGCTTTCCAATGCCGTGCTGGTCCCCAAGACTCAGGAGGACTGGCGTATGTGCATCGATTTTAGGGAGCTCCTTTGCCGAGGATTGACCAGCTTGTTGATTCCACCTCTGGATGTCAGCTCCTGAGCATGATGGATGCATCGCAGGGTTACCACCAGATCAGATTGGCTGAAGAGGATTGGAAGCGAGTCAGCTTTATAACCCCAAAGGGAACATATTGCTACGTGGTAATGCCATTCGGGCTCAAGAATGCGGGGGCTACATACCAGAGGATGGTAGATAAAATGTTTAAAGAGCAGTTGGGGCGGAACATGGAGGTGTATGTGGATTATATGTTAGTCAAGAGCATTAAAGCAACCTCGCATGTGGACGATCTGAAAGAAACATTCGCTACCTTGAGAAAGTATAGATTGAAGCTCAATCCCAAGAAGTGTGCATTCGGGGTAAGAGCTGGAAAGTTTCTGGGATACATGGTCACGGAAAAGGGCATTGAGGCCAATCCGGAAAAGGTGAGGGCGATCATGGAGATTCAAGCGCCTAAAAACGTTAAAGAGATGCAATGTTTGGCAGGCCGCATCAACGCTCTAAGTCGGTTCGTATCCAGATCTGCAGAAAAGAGCTTGACATTCTTTCAGGCCTTACGGAAAAGAGCCAGATTTCAGTGGAATGATGATTGTGAAGAAGCATTTAAACTGTTGAAAGAATACCTGGCCGGCATGACCTTGCTCACAAAGCCTATCCAAGGTGAGCCTCTTATCTTGTACTTGTCGGTTGGACAACAGGCAGTCAGCTCTGTCTTGCTCCGAGAAGAAGGCAAGATACAGAAACCAGTCTACTACTGGAGCAAGGTCTTGCACGATGCCGAAGTGAGGTATGTGGAAATAGAGCGGGCAATGCTAGCTCTAGTAGGCACAGCTCGGAAACTATGCCCATATTTCCTTTCACACAGTATAATTGTGCAGACAAACTTGCCATTGAAAGCTGTCATGGACAAGCCAGAGGCGTCGGGAAGGCTGGTCAGGTGGATAATTGAGCTTAGCGAATTCGATATCATGTTCGAGGTTAGGACAGCTATAAAAGCCCAGGTGCTAGTAGATTTTATGCAAGAGATGACCAGCTCTTCCGATGAGGAACCTGGGTGGACAGTATTCAGTTAGTAACCAGGGCTGTGGGGCAGGAAGTCTTAATAGATCCGACAGGTGTATCAACCGAGTACGCGGTGCGCTTAAATCACACCCTATCTAATAATGAGGAGTAGTATGAAGCCCTCCTACGAGGCATTCAGATCGCACGAGACCTGGGGGCAGATCAAGTTTGCGCTAAGGTAGACTCCCAGCTCGTTTGTAAGCAGATAAGTGGAGAGTTTGAAGCAAAGGAGGTTACTATGCAGAGATACTTGGTCGGATTTAGAGAACTGGCTAAAAGTATGAAATCTATGACGGTTGACCAAATTCCCAGAGAGGAAAATGGCAGAGCAGATTACTTAGCAAATATAGCCAGCTCAGCCACAGACTGTCGCGAAAGAGTGATTACCTTGTTAAAAGCAGATGTGGAATTTGGGACAGAGCAGGTGTGCTTGGTAATGGAAGGAGATGATTGGCGCTTACTCATAAAGGCTTATCTAGAGGAAGGGATCCTTCCAGAACAGGGGAAGGACGCGGCAAAGGTAAGAGCTAGAGCCGCTAGATTTTCTTTAATCAAAGAGAGCTGTTCCGAAGGGCGTTTGGACAGCCCTTATTGGGATGCTTGGGTCGAGGAGAAGGAGCTTTAGTACTGCGGGAAATTCATGAAGGATGTTGTGGCAACCACATGGGTGCCAGAACTCTCTCGAGTAAGATTTTACGTGCGGGGTATTTCTGGCCATAACTACGGAAAGAAGCAGAGGAGTTTGTAAGCACTTGTGAGAAATGCCAGAAAAACTCGTCGCTAATACACAGACCCGCAGAAGATCTTATTACGATGAGCCCTCCTTGTCCATTTGCTAAATGGGGCATTGATTTGGTTGGCCCCTTTCCCACGGCTCCTGCCCAGAAGAAATTTCTGATAGTGGCAATTGATTACTTTAGCAAATGGGTAGAAGCCGAGGTCTTGGTCAAAATTACGGAGGATGCGGTCATGAAATTTCTATGGAAGAATGTGGTATGTAGGTTTGGCGTCCCCAGAATCTTGGTCTCGGATAATGGCACTCAGTTCATGGGGGCCAGGATTAAGGCTTGGTGCACGAAAATGAGAATTAACCAGCACTTCACATCTGTTTATCATCCCCAGGCCAATGGTCAGGTAGAGGTCACCAATCGCATTTTGGTACAGGGGATAAAAACGCGGTTGGAAAGAGCTGGAGGACAATGGGTAGAAGAGCTGAGGTCAACTCTATGGGCATATAGAACTAATCCAAAAGAGAGCACCAGGGAGACGCCTTTCAGCTTGGTTGAGCTCTCGTTTAGTTTTTCACTACTCGTACAGGAAGGACTCTCTTTCTGTCTGGAGGGAATCATCGGTTCTCAATCAATCATGCCTCAACTAGATAAATTCACTTATTTCACACAATTCTTCTGRTCATGCCTTTTCCTCTTTACTTTCTATATTGCCATATGCAATGATGGAGATGGAGTACTTGGGATCAGCAGAATTCTAAAACTACGGAACCAACTGGTTTCACACCGGGAGACCAACATCCGGAGCAACGACCCCAAGAGTTTGGAAGATATCTTGAGAAAAGGTTTTAGCACCGGTGTATCCTATATGTACTCCAGTTTATTCGAAGTATGGCATGGACGCTGTGGTAACTGCGGAGATAAGCATGGAAACCCATCGAATTCAGAATTTTGATGAAGAACAGAATGAGCTGTTAATGCAAGATGCTCTGGATTTGATTGAGGAGAAAAGAGACCGGGCCACGGCCAGAATGACGCATATCAAGGGGAGAGTAAAGGCCGCGTATGACAAATCCGTAATCAAAAGGCAATTTCAGAAAGGAGACATGGTCCTAAGAAGGGCTGATTTAGCAAAAGTAAAGGGAAGACTGGATCCTGCTTGGCAAGGACCGCTCTGAGTTACCCAAACCCTGGCAAGGGGCGCTTACAAATTGGAAGAGCTCGATGAAACTGAGATCCCTCGTGTCTAGAACATCTCTAATTTACGGAAATTTTATGCATAATTGTAACATTTGGATAATTATTTTCTCTATTTTAATAAAATTGCAGGTCTGTTTTCGTTTCCAAAATTCAAAGTGTGCGTTTTAAGCCAAAATTGGCTAAGGGCAGATTCCCTAGATTTTGCATGACCTGATTGTCAGTTTAAGCCAGAATTGGCTAAGGACGGATGTCCTAAATTTTCCTGACCTGATTGTCAGTTTAAGACAGAATTGGCTAAGGACGGATGTCCTCAATTTTCCTGACCGGATTGTCAGTATAAGTCAGAATTGGCTAAGGACGGATGTCCTCAATTTTCCTAACCTGATTGTCAGTTTAAGCCAGAATTGACTAAGGACGGATGTCCTAAATTTTCCTGACCTGATTGTCAGTTTAATCCAGAATTGGCTAAGGACGAATGTCCTCGATTCTCCTGACCTGATTGTCAGTTTAAGTCAGGATTGGTTAAGGACGGATGTCCTCGATTTTGCCTGACCTGATTTTCAGTTAAAGCCAGGATTGACTAAGGGCAGATACCCAAATTTCCTGACCTGGTCGACTGTTTGATATCAGGACTGGTTATGGGCGGATGCCCATGATGTTCCATGAAAATTCTTGCTCGCCTCAAACAGGTCAAGCTAGGACTGGCTAGAGCAGGCAGACATACATTACGAGCCTGACCTGATTGTCTGGACGGATAACATGAAGCGGTTGCCATGATAAGTAGTCATGAGCACTATTTGATTGACGGCGGAAGCCTTAAGAGGTACGCCCCACAACCATAGAAAGACGGGCACTTGGAAAATACGATTTACATGATTTCAAGCAAAATAGACTTGGAAAATATTTATCATCATATTTTCGGAAAATAAGAAGCTACGTATGATAGGTCAGAAGTTGTTTATGAAAAACATATTTCTCGATCAGAAGATCAGAAGTTAAAAAACTGATGATTCATCCATTAAGAGCTAGAAGATACAAACACAGGTTGCGTACACCTTTACAAAAAAGATTGCAACTTTGATTAACAAGAATGCTGGAAATAAGAAGAAATATAAATATGGGGACTCATCCCTGCGAAGATCTCCGATCAGCGGTCAAAGCCCGGCGAACTCGCCACAGCTCGAGCTCTGTCTCATGGTAGCGCTGACGATATTTATCAGCGCGCTCGGACAGAGCATGTGCTTCGCCGGCGGCGATAGTCAATCGGCTCACTGATTCAGCAAATTCAGCCTTTTCTTCTTGCAACTGGCGGTTCAGCTGTCGGAGTTCAACCCATTCCTGCTTGTAATGATGCTTTTTCTGTCTTTTCCTTTCCAAAAGACGATGGAAATAGCCAATCTTCTCTCGGAGCAATGCTAACTTATCTGAGAGTTTGAAATTTTCAACCACCAGAGAAATGTTTTTTCTTTTCACAAGGTCGAGTTCTTGAAGAAGAGGACAAGATGCCATTGCAAATAGTTGAAGAAGGATGAAGCATACATACACATATTTAAAGAAATCAAAAGTACTAAGGTTTCCGGAAATATAGGAAACCCTAGAAGTTCAAGAGTCATTATAAGACAAAAAGACAGAAAAGCTTTTATTATTAAAGTTCGTCTGAAATTACAAGCTTAAGACAGAATTGTAACCAGACCCGCCACACAGGCCACCTACAGGTCTTCTCTACAAACAGAAATTCCTACAGTCTAGACATCAACCTCCATGTCCGCCCTCAGCTCTGCTGCCAGCTGGTCCACTGTGCCCACAGACAGACCCCCCGGAGAGGCCCCACCAGGTAACTCACCCAGACCTGCAAAGGTTGGGGAGGGAGAAGATGTAGGTGGAGCCACGGCGAGAGTTAGGTCTGGTTGAGGTTGACCAGGCTCGGGAGAATTAAGGACAGAGAGAATGTGCTCAGCAAACTCTGCAGACCCAATGGTGTTGAGATGGTCCTTGGCAGGGTCATACAAGAAGGAGGTAGGATCAGGCGGGGTCTTCAAAGGTATGCTCCGGTCAAAAGGGGCGCTGGGATTAGATTGGGCCCATTTAGCTTGCTCATCCAAGCCAAAGTGGTAGTATATAACAGCTTCTGGGAAGAGCAGAGCGAAAAGTTCTTTGGACCCCAGGAAGGCCTTCCGCGTCTCGTCCCTGGCAGCCTGAATCAAGTCGAGCCCCTTTTTAGAGTTCAGAAACTCTGTCTCCCACTCATTCTTAGCCTTGGTTAAGGCCTCGTCTGCCAGACTCCTCGCCTCTGCGATAGCTTCGTCTCGAGCCTCAGTTCGGGCTGTCTCCAACATCTTGTCCTGGGCTCTCTTCATCCCAGCCACCTCCTCTTGCAACTTCTTGTTCTCTTTAATTTTCTCCTTGGCAAGGGCCCGGACCTGCAGCATCTTCTCATTAAGGACTTTGTTCTCTTTAATGAGGTCAGATTGGGCCATGGACCTGGTCGCCCTAATAGCCAAAAGAGCTCTCTTGGCCTCAGCCTGGATACAAGAGAAATGGTTAGGAGCTTAAAACGAGAAATAAGAAGAGAGAGGGGGTGATAGGAGGCTTACCCGCGCCTCGTCCTGGCACCAGGACTCCAGCAACTCGCGATCACTCATTTGCTCCAAAATGCGCATGTCTTCAGGAGCACACTGGCCGCTCACGTGGCGAACTGCTACGTCGCCCGAACAGTTCAGGACAGGAGTCCTCCGTGGAGGACCCAAGCTGCGCGAGATGGGGGTGGCTCTGGATACGGCAGGGGTAGCTGGGACCGTAGAGATGGTCATGCCTCTGCCACGGGTAGAGCGAGGTCTCTTCACCAAAGGAACATTTTCCTCATCAGAATCAGAGATGGGGTGCCTCGCCGGTGGAGAGCCTGTTGGCGGCATGGAAGAAGGAGGGTTTTGGACCTGAGGTGTAGAGGATGCGCCAACTTCCAGAGCTGCGGACCCCGAGTTAGCCTCTGCGCTCTTCTTGCTTGCCGACTCAAACATCATGCGCATCATCCTTTCTGAAAATAAGAACAGGAAAAGTAAGACCCGTGAACATCAAAGTATGATGTGAAAGACCAGGTTAAAGAAGGTTTTTTACCAATCTCTGGGGTCAAGGGGCCTGTCTCGCAGGTTTCATTAAAAAAATCCAAAACGAAAGGGAGAAGAAGCTCGTTGATATTAATAGGGTTTTCATTCAGAGTAGATATGATTCTCTGAATACGAGAAGACCTGCCTGCCGCGGTCAGGTGTGGATAAGAGGGCATTTTCTCTATGGGATTGGGGTCAAAACCCCAATCTCCGTCGCAGTGGATAAAGAAAAACTTTTTCCGCCAGGCTTTGTGGGAGGTAGGGAGTTTATGTATAAAATGGACCCCAGGTCTGGCCGTGAGATAGAAGCAGCTTGGAGGGGAGCTTTTCGCTTGGAAGAGCTGATAGAAAACAAGGGTTTTTGGGTCTAGGCCCGCGTAGCGCATGGCCAGGTTATAGCACACCATAATTCTGAAAGAATTAGGGGTGAATTGGAAAATAGGGATTTTGTACATTTGGGCAATCTCCAGCATCAAAGGGTTTACTGGCAAACGTAAGCCCGCCTGAAATTGGTCAACATAGAAATTTAACCAACCCGTCGGCGCTTGACAGGCCAAAATACATGCCAGAGGAGGATAGGGATCGAAAGGTTCCCTAATTTTGTACTGGTAACGGATCTCCTCCACCTTCTGTTGGCTGAGGATAGAAGTGACTTTGGGGTGGTCAGGTATTGGTGGAGGGTATACCAAACCCCCAGTGGAGGAGGAAGTAGCGGTCGTCGCTGCCGGAGGATTTGACGATAATAATGGGAAACCCACCGCTGCCTCTGGGCCAGTGGACGGCAAGTATGATGAGACCCTTACCGCCTCTGTAGAGATGGATGGCGGAGAGGAAGAAGTCTCAACCGCCCCTGAGATGGCGGACGGAGAAGAAGAAAGGGCCGCCGTCACCTCCGGAAGGGCGGACGGCGGAGATACAGAAACCCTTATGCCTGGAGGAGATGACATTATAAGAAAATAAAAGGTAAAAGCTGAGAAAGGTACCTGGTTTACGAAAGTCGCCGGGGAAATAAGGTTGAGAGTTAATTGGAAGAGTTCGCCGAAACACTGGAGAAGAGAGAGAAAGCTCGAGAATTTGAAAAGCTAGAGATGAAAAGTGAGGAAGAGGGATGAGCCCAGCGGGAATAATAAAATAAAAGATAAGTTTGAAAAGCGTAAATCGATAAAGGCGGAATTTGATGGGATACTCGCATTTAATGTTGGCAGACAAACAGTGCCCTAAGGAGTGAGTTAGAGTGTCAACCGTCCTAGAGTAGGGCTAACGTGGCGTGTACTCGAAAGGACTGTGTGGTTGTTGTCTGGGGAGATGAACCGACACCACTAATGCCAATAATTAGGCCTGGTTGTTAGGCGAATTTCTTGGGATTCGCACCAGTACGAGAAATCATAAAGGACAAATGTGACCTCATTTATTTCGGGAGAGCTCTGGAAAGATTACAACTCTACCCCAACTGTTCGGGGGGAGGAGTTGATAGAGTAATAAATATGCCAGACCTGCCTTGGGGTAGATCTGACCTAAGTAGTTAGAATAAGAGGAGATATAGCCAGAGCAGCTCTGTCTCGAAAGAAGGTCTGGTTAGGCCTCTTGAGAAAACGAAACATCTGGAATTTGGCAGGTTATCATACGGGATTTCTTCTAACCTGTTCTTAAGAAAAGATCATTACAGCTTGGAGATTATACCGAGCTAGCAAATGCGCTCTGCCAGAAAAGACCCGGGGTTAGAGGTGAGCCTAATGCTGGTGTCGAAGGGATACAGAATGAGAAAGATCTGAAATAAGGAAGACCTGACTAGAGTCAAGTCTGATATCGATACTGAGGTGGTATAGAGGCAAGAAATAAGGAAAACATGGAACGGGGAAGACCTGTTTCCCAAATTCCCAATAAGGAGATAAGTGAGACCACTTGTCAGAATCGGTTACGTAACAATCCCTAATTCGCGGCATGTGCCCCTGAGATCCTGGCTGGGGTCCCACATGGGAGAAACTATAAATATCTCAACCCCAAGGGTGAGAGAGGTATGTCATTCTTTTGAAGCACTCCTTCTTTGCTTTCTGGAAAAACACCTCAAACGCTTACTGACTTAAGTATCGGAGAGGTTTCCACCGGAAAACCACCGGTGGTCCTTTCTAACTTGTATTTGTGTGCAGATCAGGTGGGTATTTAAGGCTCCAGGCGTTGCTTTTTACGTCGGGCATATTTTGGGCTGAAACACTTATGTCTCTAGTTTTTGTTTTCTCTAAATAATTATGAAGAACTTATTTATAGAATTTTTATTTATTTTAACAAGATTATAATTTTCTAGATTTATTTTATATGTTTCATAGTGGACAGTTCGTAAAAGGTCCAATAAATCACTTTTAGAGTTCTAAATAATATAAATAATTTATTTAGATTTATAATTTAATTTTTTAATATAATCTTAATATTTACTTATAAATTAGTACAAAAGAAATTCCAAACATATAGATAATTTTATTTGGAAAATGGATATTCAATGTTGATTCAATGTTCAATAGTAGACAACTGGTACGATATATTAAAATGATACTTCTTCCTTCTCATTCTATCTGTCGCAGTTGACCATTTCACGCAAATTAAGAATGATGATTGGTGTTATAATTATAGGTATCAAATGACTATAGAATCCTTTTGTTTAAAATAATTAAAAGTGTGAATAATAAAATGCCGAGTAGAGAGAGTATACCATGGACCCAAGTGCACCTTATAAGGTGCACCCTTTAATTTAATTTATCATCGCATATAACTGACATATATCATCACATATAATTGGTACATATCATCACAAGTGATTGAAATTCTAAATCTAAAATTTAAAATCCTAAAATTTAAAAAATAATCCTAAAACAAAAATCAAACGCTAAAAATGGAATTAATTCCTAAAATAAAAAACTAAGCCCTAAAATTAAATATTAAACTCCAAATTTTAAATTTTTATCATATATCATCACATATAATTGACATATATCATCACATATAATTAACACATATCATCACATATAACTGGTAGAATGATAGATTTTTGTCGGGACCCTAAAATGAAAAATTAAATAAAAAAATAAAAAACTAAACCTTAAAATGAAATTATTAAACCCTAGAAATAGAAAACTAAACCCTAAAATTTAAAACTAAACTCTAATATGGAAAAATAAACCTTAAACTCTAAATTTTTGTCACATATCACATATAACTACCATATATCATCACGTATAATTATCATATATCATCACGTAAAATAGGGTGTACCTAACAAGGTGCACCCAGGTGACCTAATAAAGCATTAAAGTTACCTTTATTTTTTATTGGGGATGTAAAAAGTAACAATAAGTATTCTTGAAAATGTAAATACGACAAATAGAATGGGACCAAGAAAATTCCAAATTTCGACAGATAAAACGGTATGGAGGGAGTAATAATATTAGTTTGAACATTGATATAATATTAATATTATGGGTCACTCTCACTGATCATTAGTATTTTAAAAATTCAAATATTATTTGTAAGACACCAGTTATTTATACTCCTTTTAAATTATATGTGCTTCCATATATTCTTATTAATGTAATTATTAAAAAATTTAGAAGTATCATTTTATAACTTTTATATAACTTATGAGTAATTTTATGTTAAATATTGAGAATTAAAACTTTCTGAATAAAAAAATATTTTGTAATACGAAAACTCCGTTTATATAGATAAATAAAAATGTGATATTTTATTTCTCAATATTCGTGCAACACATATAAAGCAACACATAGCACACTGAACTTTGGAAACTACGCAACTCTTCTAATGAAACCAGACGAAGCCCATGATATTAATACCGACGTCGACACGAGTATCAGTCTACCGCTCTTGGTCAGCAGGCCTCATGAATCGGCCCATCATCGTCACTCTATTTCGGGCTCTACGTCTTTCTTCAAAACATGCTTCAATGGCCTCAATGCTTTATCAGGTAAGCTGTTCTTTCTTCTCCTTTTTTCTTCTCTTTTTTATGTTTTGGGTCAATTGGGGGAGACTCGGACGTCAATCAGATAAACTAGGCTAGCATTGCCACACAAGCTCGACCTGATAGTCGGAATGTTAGTTTTTTTTCTTTTATATTTTCCAAAGGGTAAAATAATAAAACAAAAAAAGAAAATCAAAATTGAGGTGGATCCGAGAAGTGCCCTAGCTATACGCCACTAAAATTTGATAGCCACGCACTAAGCAAATTTGCAATATTTTTGATAACTTTAACTTGAAATCTGTCTAGGTTTTGTGGCCTAATTAACCTTTTCAACTTCCGTACTCAATTTTGCTTTTTTCTCTTATTGTTGATGATGATGGTGACATTGGATATCCATAGGGAATAATTGTCTGGATATTTTGAAAAATGTGCTTTTGTTTGGATTATCAATTCAATTCTTAAAAACAATTGTTTGTTTTGTTGGCTGGAGTTATCTTTTCTCTTTTTTCAGTCTCATGCCAGGTGTCCTTAATTATGAGTCAATTTCAATGCAGTAAGGTTAACTTTTCTCTTGGCATATCTATATTGGCTTGATGTTGATACAGCAATCAACTCTACCCTTGTGTTGCCTATCGACTCGACTAACAGGATCTTGTTGTTAATTATCCTCATTTGATCAATTAAGTTTGAATAACTCCATAGTTTTTTAGCAGGAGTTGCGAAATCTTAATATTTTTATAGTCTAATATTGAAAATCAGTACATCTTCTTTGTTAATCATTTCTAATAAAAGAGTACAGGAAATAAATTTAAAACAAAATTTTATATATACACACACACACATACATATTTATATAATATGTTACAAATTAAACATAGATAATATTTCAGTTTGTATGCAATATTATCAAGATCAACATTGTGTCGTTATCAATTGCCTACTGAGCATTTAATATGGTGGGGCTATGCAGAAACGGATCCATTATTGCACCTAACACATCCATGAGAGAAAGAAAGACGAAATAATAAGCTAGTGTCTAGTGAAATCATTGCCTCCCTTATTTAGCACACGGGTTGAAATTATTGTTAATTAAGATATTGCGAAGTTGGTCTTTATATGTACGTATGTATGTATGTATGTATGTATGTATGTATGTATGTATGTATGCGTGTGTGTATACACATATCTGAGCCAGGTTCTTGTCGAGCACAATATAATGATACATATGTATAATGTTTCTGGTTTCGTACATAGGTGTAGGCATATTGTCTATACCATATGCCGTATCGTCAGGTGGATGGTTAAGCTTGATATTTTTCTTCCTCATCGCGGGCTGTGCATTCTACACGGGCTCGTTAATTCAAAGATGCATGGATATGGACCCCAACATTAGAACTTACCCCGACATCGGTCATCGAGCATTCGGGCCAATAGGAAGGGCATTTGTATCAATAACAATGAACATCGAACTGTATTTGGTGGCAACGGGCTTCTTGATTCTAGAAGGAGATAATTTGCACAACTTATTTCCTAACGTAGAATTTGAATTTGGCGCCCTTGTTATTGGTGGTAAACAAAGCTTTATTTTCATCGTGGGCCTCATTTTGCTGCCCACGGTTTGGTTAGACAATATGGACATTCTTTCTTACATCTCCGCCACCGGTGTTATAGCTTCTTTTGTACTCGTTGTTTCGATTTTGTGGGCCGGTGCGTTTGATGGTGTTGGCTTTCATGAGAAGGGTGAACTTTTCGATTATAAAGGGCTCCCAACTGCTATTAGCTTGTACGCATTTTGTTATTGTGCACATCCGGTTTTTCCCACGTTGTACACTTCAATGAAAAACCAAAAGAAATTCTCCAAGGTAAATATATTGTTACGACTATAAATGAATTGTTATCTCTCTTTTTTATTTTTTTGATGATTAGTATTTTTTGAAATTATTTTAATTACAGGTTTTGATCGTTTGCTTTGCGGTGTGTACGATGAGCTATGCATCGATGGCGATTTTGGGGTATATGATGTTCGGCTCCAAGGTACTATCTCAAATAACTTTGAATCTTCATACTAATAAAATTAGTTCGAATGTGGCAATCTACACTACTCTTGTAAATCCATTAGCTAAATATGCTTTGATGGTAACTCCGATTGTGAATGCTCTTGAGAATCGTATTCTAACAAACCCGAACAAAGGATTAAGTGCATTAATAAGGACTATTTTGGTACTAAGCACCATTGTTGTAGCCTTGGCCATACCATTTTTTGAATATCTCATGTCGCTTGTTGGTGCGTGTTTGAGCGTAACGGCGTCCGTTATTCTACCGTGCTTGTGCTTCTTGAAGATTTCGGGGATTAATTACCAAAGATATAGGCTTGAATCGATATCGATTTGGGGCATTGTGTTGATTGGTATTGTTGTTCTTGTTGTTGGTACTTATACAGCTCTGCAAGAGATTATCAAGCATTTGATAAGATGAGTAGTGATGTAATAACCATATTGAATGGTTTTAAATACCACGATTTATGTTGTATTTGGTATAATGATTACTTTCATCAATAATGGGATTTAAAGATCTTATTTAGATTTTCATACAACTTCAATAAAATGCGTATTATTATAAGAAAAAAAATATATAGAAAAATAACTCTCGGTCATGGTTCGATTCGATAGTATATGGTGCATTCGAGTGCACCAAGCATGACGTACTCAATTCCTTCTGTATGATACATTTTGTACGATAATATATGCATGATTTGTGCGATACTATATAAGTGTTATATGTAATTAATATTTTTGTTGGCAACACAAATCGCCCGTCTAAGTGGTAGTTAAGATGCTCTCGACAGGAAAGTGTAAGCAATCACCGTCACAAAGAGGGCACAAGACATTCATACATCATCGCACAAAATATTCATATATATTATCACTCAAAATATATATATCCCATCACAACGAGAAAATGTGTAAGTGAGTACCGCATAAGTGGTTGTGAAATCCGATCAACGAGTTTTTTGGTGCAAAAAATATTCATATACTATCTCACTAAATATTCATATATTATCACACAAAACATACATATACTTATTATATAGAAGGAATTGGTTACATAGTATAATTTGTCGTTTGGTTCCCACATATTCCTTTTAATAAAAAAAATTGTGGGGAAAAAAGTGAGCAGAATTAGAATAATAATATGAATTGCCCTTACAAATATAATTTTCCACCTAGAAAGATGAGATTAATTGAAACCTGCCAAAAGTATTATTCCTCGACAAAAATCTGATAGCTTTAGTAGGAAACTCGAAAAAGGACAGTTGATCCAAATGGGTTTTTAATTCTTTACATATTCTCCCAAACATGCCATATGTCAATTTTGTGCCGAATCTCCTAAACAATGAAAACTACGTAACTCCACCTACAAAATAGACTAATTAGTTCAGAGTGGGTTCACGTAAAAATCACGTAAAAATCAATTCTTGTGTGGAAATTTAGAAACTTGCTATTTATAAAAATGTGTAAACTTGGAAACTTGCTATTTATATAGAATGTAATCTTATTTATGAACCGTGTACATATTAATAAGATAATAATAAAAATTAAGGGAATATAAAAATAGCGGTTATATAGCATCACATATAACATGTTGTATTATTTAAATTAACATCACATATTATTTAATATAGCGGTTTTTTAGTTCTCACCTAAGGTTTTGGTTTTCACATGATCCTCGGATCAAGTTTAGAGAACTATAAATTGTGAATCTTTGTCTTGAGATGAATCAATCAACTTTTTTTGGAATCTACTTCTTGAACATCGTCGCATATCCACTTTATGAACAGTATGAATTTATATTTTGCATATAGATTGAATCGTTATATGATAGTTATACGATTGATTTCTCACAAATTAAAAAATGAGTAGTTTATATAATTAAGTTAATAATTTAATTAGTATTTTCTATTTATACCATTTTTAATTTATTAATATCAATTAATACTCATAGAAAGCAGTGTTGAAATTGGTATATTTTTATTGGAATAGTAAGATTTTGTATTGTAATTATTAATTTTCAATTTAACATGTAGAAAACTAGTATTCCAATAATATTAATTAAGGGCAATTGAATTATCTTTATAAGATGGACAAAAATAAAATATTGAGCTATATTTGTGGGACGGAAGAAGTATAATGTAAAGATTATTATTTTAAATAACATGTTCTTAACTGACGATGAGTTCTAGGCAATTTATACAATCATGCATGTGATGCAAAATACATCATGTGCTCAATTTTATATTTAGTATTTACCACTAGTATATTCATTATTCTTGTCTTTGAATAGCTAGGGAAGGGACTTGGGAGCGCAACCGCTCCCTGAAGATCCTTTCACCACAATGAACTTGTAATTTGACAATATATATAGGGACAATTCCATATAGTCCAATATGCAAATATAATTCATTGAAAAAATTAATTCTCTATTTACTTATTTCATTTTCTATTTAATTAAAATTAATACATAAGTGTACAAGTTTACTTTTACTAGTCAATTTTATTTTATTTTTCAATTTTTTTTTTCATTCAGTTTTCTCAAATACAATTCACATTAATTTTATACTACCCACGATCGAATTCCATACTGCCCATGGTAAAAAAATATATGGTACTTGTGTAAAATATGGGAGACTACCATGTCAATAACTTAATCAAACCTTGGAAATTACATGTTACTTCATAAAAATTTTGAGAAATAAAATACTACACCGCAAGAATCTAGGAATTATATATTACATAAATTTTTTTGAAAATTACATACTACTTAACGAAATTCAATTTCATACCTAATATTATAAAATATCAAACTACCCCACAACATATATAATTACGAAAACTCAGTTAATAAGTTCCAAATTGGATGGTATTTTTCAGATAATAAGTTCCATACTACTAGTCCGAAATTAATGCATAATAATCTAGTGTGAAATGAGTTGTCATACTCAATTGCTAAAAAATAATAAAAAATATACTGCATATTAAAGGATAAATATTAATTTCTTACAATTAGAAAAATGTGTAAAAAGAACTTTTAATTGTCCAAAAAGTACACAAAACCAATTTTGTAAGAGTGCAATTTGATTTATAATATTTCAAGTAAAGTCCTCATAAATTTTTCACACATTAGCCATAACAAAAACCCCCCACAGTAAAGTGAAGATCCTTCATCTTACTACTAAGAAGAAAAAAAAAAGAAACGAAAAGAGCAAGATGTATCTGTTTGAAAAACTCCCGAGAACAACATGAATCAAACACAGATTTCTACCCCACCACCACCAGCGACAACAAACAAGAACTACCGCACCAAAACAACATGATTATCAATCTCACCCCTCAGCCCTCCACCCACCACCTCCTCGACGGCGCCTCCATCTCCATCCCCATCGGTGACAATGATTTAGTCGCCAACCTAAATTCATCCACCCGTCATCTTCGTCTATGCCGAGACATGGGTTCGGAGGAAACTGGGGCCTTCACATCCCTCCACAAGGAGATTGGTATGATGTTCAATGTAGAGTTGTACGATTTGGAAGAAAAGAAGAAATACAATAACAAGATGATTGGAGAAGAAGATGAGTTTGACGCGGCTTGAGAAATTAAAGGTGAAACCCTACTTTTATAACGAATCTTAGGATTCAAATTGAAATTTAAATGAGTATGTAATATGTGTGTGTATTAGGGTTTTTTAGGTGGAGGGGTATTAATGATAATTTAAGCTGTGATTTTTAATTAAATGTGATGTATTTGGATTAAATGGGATGATACAAAGTTCAATGACTAATTGGTAATTAATATTGATGTGAATGTATTATATGGGAATTATCCCATATATATATATATATATATATATATATGTATAGGACTGGGTTCAAATGAGAACCCCGTCCTTGTATGTGAACCTAGGGACTCATCTTGGCCCTAGATCTAATCACTATTTTTTTAATATCATTAAATTCATTATATGGTAGGAAAGGATGTTTATGTAGTTTTACATAATGCTCTGAACCAAATTAAATCCCAAAATCCCATCTCTTCCATTTTCTTCCTCAAATCAAATCTGTCAAATCCCCGCCTCTTCCCCAAATCGAGAACTCCGCCGACAATCATACCCCTTCTCCGATGGTGACGAAACGGCTATGGCAGGCAGTTCCTGGTGACGACAATCATGGGGTAGCTACGAGGTGGCTCGACTGGGCTCGGGTCCGGTCGGGCAGAGCTTCCTCTTTCCCCAAATTTCAGAAATTGGCCGACCAATTTCCTTTGATTCAGGCCAACGGCAGCAGCAATTCAACGCGTGGGGATGCTGAGTATTTTTTGGGTGGCGTGTTTGGATTTGGTCCCGGAGGATGCTGGGCGTCATGGCTAAGGTTGAAAGACGATGGGTTTGTGACGGCGGTGGTGTTGGCGGTTCCTAGTGACGGCAATCATGTGGTAGCTGCGAGGTGGCTCGACTGGGCTCGGGTCCGGTCGGGCAGAGCTTCCTCTTTCCCAAATTTCAGAAATTGGCCGACCGATTTTCTCTGATTCTGGCCGACGGCGACAATAACTCAACGTGTGGGGATGCTGGGTATTTTTCAGGCGGCGTGTTCGGATTTGGTCCCGGAGGATGCTGGGCGTCGCGGCTAAGGTTGAAAGACGATGGGTTTGTGACGGCGGTGGTGTTGGCATTTCGGCCGAAAGGCTGAGATGGCTTTGGTGACTGAAATTTGGCGGCAGTTAGGTTGTGTGACTGGTGATGGAGGTTTGGAAGTTCGAGGTGGCGGGCGATTTGAATTGTCGGGGTTGATTCGGATGGCTGCGATGGTGAAACTCGGCGGCGATGCTGACCGATTATTTTTCATTAAAAAAAAAAGCAGTGTTTAGTGTAGTATAAAAGCACTGTAACAATATAAGAAAAAGCACTCCAAATATTGCACAGTGCAATTATATGTCCAGATTCATTGTGTTTTTTATACAGTATTGTAGTGCTAAAATCAGTCATATGCGATGCTTTTACTATCCGATTTTTTAATTTAATTATATATTTTTTTAGATTTTAAAACATGCAATATGTATCTTAAATTGCAGATCTTGAGAATGTGATTAATTTGATATATATTTCATTCAAAACGAAAAAAAATTGAAAAAGTTATGGTTTGTTGAGAATTTGAGTTTTATTTCAAATTTTTTAATTTGCAGTTTATAGACAAAATTTGTGATGCTTTTTTGTATACAATCGTAGTGTGTTCTTTCTTTATTCGTTGTGCTTTCTAAAGAACAATGTAGTGCTCTTTATAAATGTTGATATATATCCAAAATACCCTTTTTAATTATTTAATCCAGTATTTTACATTATTACCCTGCTTACATGTCATGTTCTCAACTATCAAGTTTATCCGATCTAATGGTCATGATAAGTCCCTAGGTTCACATATAATGATGGGTTCGCATTTGAACCCACCCCTATATATATATATATATTTGATTTCATGTCCTTATTTGTAAACCTAAGGTCAATTATGAGCCTTAAATCAAATTAAATGGATGGATAAGATTTTTTATGTATTTTCTTATTTGATTAAAAGCATCAGAATTGTATAATAAAAGCACTGCTGGTGTATATAACTGAAATATTAATGAAGCACTGTGATTGTATAATAAAAGCACTGCTGGTATATATTAAAAGTATTAGTTCGCAGGTTCGCATATAATGACATGGTTCCATTTGAACCCACCCCTATATATATATTAAAATTATTCTAAAAAACAGAAACTCGTTAGGAAAATAAAGAAATCAAGACTTGTGAAACTCATAATTTTATTAAACAAATTCACTCTATATCAAGCATTTGTTTCCTAGGATACGACAGATGTAACTGGATTTTAATACGGGCGAGCTAAAAACAAAAGCATGGAAATGAATACGAAAACTGACAGCTAGAAAGAATAAGATTGCTCATTTTTTGGTGTACTGAACTTGTGGAAATGAACTTGTATTTATAGGTTGAAGAGGAGCCTCTCACCTTATGTCCAGGTTCATTCTACATGTAACTGAAGAGAGTTACAAATGAATTGAAAGCAAAAAGCATTCTAAGTGTTAAAACTAACTTCTGGAAATAAAAAAGAAATAGTTTATTCCAAAAAACTGCAAAACTTAGGCTTTACTAATGAGTTCGATTCCGGTCCGGCATTTGTGTACGCAGGTCGCGCTCGCACAAAAGTCCAAACCACGAACCGGACCGTGAATCTAGCTATTATGGTTTATTTAGAAGACTTCCATGATACTCTACGCCTCCCAATATGAACATATATATACTTGTAGACCTAGAGTCTTTGATATCTGTTATCTAGTTGGCATCCGTATATCCCTGTAGAACAAATGGATATTTACCATAGTGAAATTCAATATCACGAGTATATCTCAAGTATCTGAGTAGTCTCGCTATCCCATTCAAGTGTTTAACTCCTGAAATACTAGTATATCTACTTAGTCTGCTCAATGCAAAGGCGATGTCTGGTCTTGTACAACTCATCAAGTACATCAGACTCCCTATTACTCTTGAGTATTCTACTTGAATAATACTTTCACCTCTGTTTTTCGATAGATGTGATTTGTATCTATCGGCTCATAGCATGAGACCAATCTTCCTTATTAAAATTCTCAATGATTTTATCTACGTAATGATATTGGCTCAACAAGATCCCTTGTGATGTTCTATGAATTCTAATTTCAAGTATCACATCAGCTAGGCCCATATCCTTCATGTCATATATCGAATTTAACATGTCTTTTGTGGATTTAACAATCTTATCATTGCTCCCAACAATAAGTATGTCATCTACATAAAGACATAAGATAACATATCCTAATTCAATGTCTTTAACGTAGACGCATTTATCACATTCGTTGATTTTAAATTCACACTCCATTATGGCATTATCAAACTTCTCATACCATTGCTTTGGAACTTACTTTAAGCCATACAATGAATTAACCAATTTGCAAACCTTATCCTCTTTCCCTGGATCCGACAACCCTTCAGGTTGCTCCATGTAAATTTCTTCTTTTAAATCTCCATTTAGGAAAGTTTTTTTTACATCCATTTGATTTATTTCCATATTTCACAAAGCATCTATAGAAATAATCATCCTGATGGATTTAATTCTAGTTGCTTGGGAATATGTATCAAGGTAATCAAGACCTTCTCTTTGCCTGTAACCTTTAATTACAAGTCTAGCCTTATACTTATCAATCATTCCGTCAACTTTCATTTTCGTTTTGAAAATCCACTTATATCATAATGGTTTACTTCCAAGAGGAAGATCCACAAGTTCCCATGTGTGATTTTCTAAAATTGAGTCAATTTCGATTTTAATTACCTCTTTTCATAGAGGTCCTTCCATAGAACTCACTACTTCAGAATAGTTTTGAGGTTCAATTTCAACCATGTAAGTTAGGAAATCTGAACCAAATGACTTTTCTAACCTAACTCTGTTGCTTCTACGTGGTTGTACCTCGACGTATTATTCTTGTCATTTTTCCATTGTTTCTATAGTCCTTTTAATGGAACTGGATTCCATTTCGGACTTAAGTGGAAACACATGTTCAAATAGAAAAGCATTTCGTGACTCCATTATCGTATTCTTGTGTATGTCTTCAATCTTAGACTCATGCACAATAAACCTATAAGCACTACTATTATGCGCTTATTCAATGATTATGAAATCTGAACCAACATTTGTAAGTATTTATACGATGGAGTTCTTCCATGCCATAATTCGTAAGTATAAGATGTTGTTTCATGCCTTATTCCATGTTCACCACAGAAGTTAGAAAAAAGGTGATTCATATTCACCCCCTCTATCACTTCTAATCACCTTAATATTTTTATTTAGATGATTCTCAACTTCATTTTTATAAAGAACAAACTTCTCTATTGCTTCAAAATGAAAAAAAACGAAAAAAAGGCTCCTTTCTCTCTCCTCATTTTTCTCGACCTAGTCAACTCCTTGTCGGGATCACGTCTCAACGACACCAGCCGTCGCAACCACTCACAGAGGTTCTCCCCTGACACCCTTCTACCACGGTCCCGTCGGTGCACCCCGCGCTGCAGCAGCCGCCCAGGCCGCCGTTGGGCTCGGCTGTTTTCCTCTACAATTCCACTGGGTCTCCTCCACCTCCGTCCATGGAGTTCACACAGCCGGCCACCTCGGATCCCCTGCAACCTCAACACCCAGCTGCAATGCTGTCGATTTCACAGCAGATCCGTCCACCTCCAGCCTCGGTTTCATGTTGCCACATTCCACCGCCTGTCACATCTTCTCCGCTTCACCAACCTCATGCACAACACGCCAGTTTCACGGCGCCCGTGCCAAGTCTCCGGTTTGAAGCCACCATGCTGCTGACTTTGTAGCAGCTCCGGCCCGCCACGGCTTCTTTCTCCAAGCAATTTCCCAGACACCCGATTGCTACGACTCTACTCCCCCAAAAGCTTACTGGCCATTCGCTTTCCGCTATCCCACCGTCGTTATCCATGATGCAGCCACCGTCCTGGCCGATGGAGAGAGCGGCTTTATTTGCTCCCGGTGTCGTTGGCTGTCTCCCGCTTCAATCGGTGGAGGCCGCACCGCAGAACCGCTTGCTTCCTTCACAACAGCCTTCCCCTTTCCAATGGCCGGCGTTTTCTTCTACCAGAGTTCCTTCTTCTTCGCCGCACTTGGAGATACCCGCTTCCGGCGTCGCCGGTTCTTTTTCACCGCCGTTGAACCTTTTGGATACTCTACATCATATATCCTCAACTAGATTCCCTTCCTTGCCGATCATTGCCCCCATTTTATTTGGATCCTTGTCGGCGGCCAAATGACACCGCAACCCTCTTTTCTATTTTCTCCCTCTATCTCATCATCGAACCCGCCGCCGCCTGCGTTGCATGGATTATGTTGCATAACTGCAAATTCGCCTACCTTTCCAGCTTTTTTGGCGGATGCGACAACGACATTTCATTTGGTCAACTCCGGCCCTCTTTCCATGCACCCACATTCCCACTTGGAGCCCAAGTCCTCATTTCCCAACTTTAAAGGCCCAAGTAACCTAAGCCCAATTCCCCCCATTTTGGATTCTGGCCTACTTCCTATTCCTTTGGCCCACCCCCAACAATCTCTCAAGCCCCTTATTTCCAGTAGTGGGGCCCCAAGTCTTTTGGGCCCAAATGCCCAGCCCAACTACCCCCTTTCTCAACCAAATCTGGCCCAAGCCCAGTCGACCTCCCCCTCAACCCAGCAGCGTGCTTTGCCCCAAGCCCAACGTGCTTTCTTTGCCCCGACGACCCCGACTCCGCCAATTAAAAAGGGGGAGTTTTATTTGGTCACGATCGATGAGGGTATTTACCAATCCTGGGTCTCGTTGTTACGAGGCTCTCTCACTGGTCGATTAATTCAACCGAAAGGTTCAAAGCCTACCATGCTCGTTGCTCTCAAAGAGATGTTGAACTCCACTTGGAGCACCTCCGGTCACTGGAAATTTGTACCCTTAGGCAAGGGGTTCTTCAACATCTCCTTCACTTCGATGGAAGATAGATATCGTGCATTCGCCAAGATAGCTTGGAATCTTGGTTGAGGCACCTTTCGGCTCTCTCCTTGGACCCCCGACTTTAAGCCCTTCAAGGTTCCCTCGAATTCTTCCCAGGTTTGGATTCGCATTTATGAGTTGCCGATTGAATATTGGGATGGATCTTTCATTTTGAATATTGCTAGGGTTGTGGGAACGCTCTTGTAATGAGCACTCTGTTAATGGCTCAATGGGTCATTTTGTGCGTGTGTTGGTTGAGATTAATCTTAAAAATGCCTTGCATGAGACTGTTATGATCGAACGAGAAGGGTATTGCGGGTATATTTCTATAGGATATGAGAATCTGCCGGATTTCTGTTCGTTTTGTAAATCTGTTGGGCATCTTGTTGGTTCTTGCCCCTCCTACAAACCTCGTGGTGCTCAGAACGTTGAGAGGGATGATAGGAATATGGTTAACATCAGACATTCTCGTCGACGCTCTAATTCTCGTGAGCATCGGGTCCGTAACCGTACGGACTCCCGCCCGAATCCCGAGCCTACTAATCCTTCTATGATGACTTCTAACACCTTTCAAGTGTTACAAGATGAAGTCTGCACGGGTCCTTCAGCACCTCCTACCTCAGAGCCTAGGTCCGAGCCATTTTCTCCTGCCACCGTGAACACGATTCCCAAAGCCGCCGCTAATCTTGCTACTCCATCTGGTTTAGAAGGTAAGGATAATCATATCGCTTCTGAGCCTTCTAAGAGTGGTTCAGACAATGGTGAGAAACTAATTGCGTAGATTTGTAGGGAGAACCAGCAGACCGTTTGCAGATCGGCTGAGATTATTTGTGACACCCCTCGACAGATTGTGCCTTATGAGGAACCTGCTTCTTCGTATAAGGTTTCTCCTCCGGCGCGACATCTCCTATAGCTTGTCTTGCAAGTGAAGAAAGCATTATAGTGGATGATTCAGATATTGACAGCCAACATCGCACCCCTCTTTTTCGTAAACCTGCCACTGATCGAGAATTAATCGATATTATTAAAAAATTACAACAGGAGTCTCCTACTCCTTTCATCGTTGACGGTATAAAATCATCTCCTGCCCTTCACCTTATGAGTATCGCTTTTAAACAATCTTGGGTGGATATTGCTGAAGAAGAACATTCTCCTCCTATACGCAGAGCTTCAAAGAGTTCTCTTAAGCGGGGATTCCTTGTGAAGCGCTAGTATCTTTGTTTTCGCTTTTTCACTTATTTGCTATGTATTCGGACTTTTTTCTCCTTGTTTAACAAAATCGCAATTTATTTAAATAAAAACTTCTATATTGCTTCATCTCTACTTTTCATAAGATACACATAACAAAATTTAGTGCTATCAGCTACAAAAGTAATGAAGTATTTATTTCCACCACGAGTTTGTGTGGCCTTTAAGTCACAAACATCGGTGTGAATTAGTTCAAGTGATTTGTTATTTTGTTTCATACCCTAAAATGGTAAACGAGTCGACTTTGCTTCTAGACAAGTTTCACACTTATGTTTTGCGTCAATATGAAGCATTGGTATGCATTTCAATTTTATTAACCTGCGCAGGGTATTATAATCGACATGTCTTAGTCTACCATGCCACATTATGGAAGACTTAATCATATAAACGTAAGAGTTATTCATTTTATTGATGTTCGACTTAATACTCCCTATGTTTCACTTTATTAGACGTTTAAGAGTCTTAAATTTGTTTCAAATTAAATGCGTTTTAGCAAAATTATTGTTTAACTCCCTTAAATACCCTTATCCTATAAAAGTCCACTTTTCTCTTCTTTATATTCACTTTTTCAGACGATTGCACTTCTCTGCACGTATACTATACCGCCATTTTTATTGGAAAACTCAAGTTTATCCCTCTTTTTTTTCTTGCCTACAAATTATGGCAACACATGTATATTTATATAGTACCAAAACAGTAATCCATAACAGCCCAACACCATGAGAATCGAAAAAAATCTTTTATTTGTAGATGAGAAAGACGGATGGAAAAAAAATCAAAAATCCTCAATCAATCTGAAAATTTGAAGGAAGAAGATGAGAAGTTCTATACCATGAAGCCATATCTTGATCATAGAGTTGATTTGAATAAACTCTACTACGAGGGAGAGCCATATGATGATAAAGAGATTCGACAAGTAATTTTGACGATGCTAAAGATTTCTCTTCCAAATTACTTCTAAAAATCGGTCTCTTTGATTTTATCTGTATCTGTATTTTTTTTTGTGGGATGATTTCAATTGTAGACGGCTAAAATTTTGGCTTTAATTACATTGCAAGATGGTTGGTTGGTGAAGTGATAATGGCCTTTTCATCCCATTTATTATTGCTTTTTTTTTTTATTGACATTACTTTCTTTTTTTTCATCCAATGATGCTTAGAGAATTGTCCGTACCATAAGAAATTTTTTTTATTAGTCTTCTTCTACATATTTTCTGAGATTACCCAACCTTAAAAGGTTGCTTTATTTTTATATTTTTTTTAATGTGACGTGACAAATTAAATGAATGAAATGACAAAAATAAATAAATAATAAACAACAATTGCAACAAACTAAATGAATGAAATGATAAATTTGTGCATGTTTACTAAAATTAGACAATTTATAATTGATATATTTATAAGGTTAAAGATTAGCATTAAAAATATTAAAAACATCAAACACAATAATTTAGATTAAAATTATTTTAACATATTTATTGCATTTTGTACAATGCCTAAATCACAAGTAATTTGCCTAGGAAGATTCTCTTTCTTTTCTAACGCAGCATTTTTCATGTGTGCGGTTTTATATTTGTTCGAGCCTCCAATTTTCATGATCTCTTGCATGCATGATTGTATAGTTAGAAAGATATGATCCGCTTTTCTTATAGAATATTCATCGAAGGACTTATGAACTGCATGTAAAATCCCTTATGTGTTTTTTGAACACTCTTTATGTTGTAATGCTTGAATGGCCCTGAAAAATCCAAGATCCAAAATATTTAAATCTGGTGAGTTTGATGGTTGACACATTAATCTGATATCAAAACCATTTTGACAAGCAGCCATTTGAGACTCTTTATCATTTGGATCGATGTGAGTTCTGGCATTATCTTGTTGGATAAAAATGGGTTTTCCAAAATCCTCTCTTGGCCACATCTGTTGAATTTTAGGAATCACTCTTTCAATCAAACATGCTTTTATATTCGCCCTCTTGACCGATGTAATCGCCTTTATCTTCAAAGTCCCCTCATCTTTATTTCTACTTTTTCTTTGTGCTGGTTGCATGTTGATAAAAGGAAATATTCAAATTTTGCCTGAGAAAATCTCATTTCCATCATCATCGAACCTTGGGCGAGCCATGGCAGCTAAAATCATTACTTTTGTAATGTAATTCTTACTTTGACAAGTGCGCAAAGGTTCTTCTTCATGAGGAAGCAAATAATAAGTTTCACAATTTTTGGTCATGTAAAACCACTTTTCATCGATATGCACCACGTTGTACATACTAAGAAATTTTGGCTCCGTGGACATGGTATTTTGGTCTATCATAGATAGGCAAAATTGTAGACGGGCTCGTTTGTGTTCTTCTTTTAGATATGGTTTGATGGCATTTGAGTGGCGTCGAATAAGACCATTTTTCACAAGTCGAAATAATGTCGTATAACTAACATTTAAGGATTCGACAAGTGACATCATAGTTGTACGTTGATTTAACGAAATCCAAAGAACTCAATTTAAGTCTATTTGAATTCTCTTCCTTCCACAATTTCTTGTTCTCATATGAAACACATCAATCGAATCCCTATCTGGAGTATCTTTTGCTGTTTTTCAAATTCGTTGCACTGTACGTATCGACACTGAAAATAATACCAAAACCTCTTTCGTTGTATCACGTCTTAATTTTTCATTGACACTTTTCTCTAATAAGCATTATACACTTTCCATCTCTGTTCATTTGTCAGATTTTTCCTTTTCTTTTCCATCGGAGACATTTGAGAACTTTCTGTATATCAAATGGTAAGATATAAGCATTTCAATATTAAAAAAATAAAAACATGTACTTATAATAAAATGAAAGAATGGTCTGTCTTATGAAAATTATAAATTAAAAATTAATAGTACTTTTGTTAATAAAATGAGGACCTTATTTGGTCAACAATATATTTTTGAATAAATTAATTATCCATCTTCTTCTCGAATTATTATCTTGGCAAAAGCCATCCAATTAGCTATCTTCCAAAATTTAAAAAAAATTAAATTAATACTACTGCAAAAAAAATAATAAATTAGTCATCTTCTAAAATTAAAAAAGCCATCAATTACGTAATCATGAATCTATATGAGTATATAAGATAAATTAGCCATCTTTCAAAATTAAAAAAGTCATTTTTCCTTTTCTAAAATTCACCTTAATGAATTAAACTTCTTTTCTAAAATCTTTTTTTTTTCCTTTTTTTTCCGTCATTTCTTCTTCTTTTTTTTCCCCATCATTTTCCCCTTTTTAAAATTAATTAGCCATCACATTATCTTGGCAAAAGCCATCAAATCAATTATCTTCCAAAATTAAAAGAAAAAACCATCAAATTAATATACTTTGATTTTTCTTCCTCTTAAAATAATATCTTTGCAAAAACAACAAATTAGTCATTTTCCAAAATTAAAAAAAGCCATCAATTAACCATGAATTTATGTCAGTATATAGGATAAATTAGTCATCTTCCAAAATTAAAAAAGCCATCAATTATCTCAGTAGATAAGTTACGTGAATGAATTAAAGTCACTTGAATGAATTAAACTTCTTTTTTGAAATCTTTTTTTTCCTTCTTTTTTTCCTTCTTTTTTTCAGTCATTTTTTCTTCTTTTTTTCCGTCATTTTTTCTTCATTTTTTTTCGTCATTTTCTCAGATAAGTTACGCAATCCATCAATTACCTTTCTTTTTTCGTGATTTTTCTTTTACATGAGGAAAATTATTTAACACGGAAAAACTTACTCAATCAATAATTTACCTGAATTTGGAGTTGAGATAAATCCTCATCTTCTTGCAGCATTTCAACATCCAACTCCAATATTGGAGACTCAAACTCTTGATTTATTTCCACATTCAGATCAAGTAATAAAGTTCCTTGAGAAGTTCGTCGAATTATCAATACAACCGAATCATCTATCTCCACAGTGGATTGTACATCAGGTGGGTTTGAGCTAATCTCATTCAGTAAAATTATGCCGCCCCTCTCATGATTTGGACTCTCTATACTTATTGGAGTTACATTCAGGTCAAATGAGAATTTAGGATTGGATTAGCATCACTGGAACTGGAAGCCATGTGTGTGTTGATGTTTAAATTTTTATTCTTCAATTTGTATGTATATAGATAATGAAGCAGTGAAAATTTTAATTTTGGCTCCATTAAAATTTTTGAATATTGAATCAAATTTTACACACCAGTTTCATTTAGCTCCAAAACTGAAAATTGAGAAATTAAGGAGGAATATGAAGGGGCATATATATTTTTTCTCTTAGAAATTAAAGAATGAAGAAGGTGGAAAGATGGGGTCATCATTGATACTCCACGAAAAGTTATCTGCTAAATCAAGGAGCAAATGGAAAAAGAAATTCACGAATTAAGTGGAAGAGAGAAACCTGACATTAATACGGGATAATTAGTTATTTTACTATATTTCTTAATAAGTGTGCTAAAATCCAAAACGTCTAATAAAGTGAAACAGAGGGAGTAGTATTTACATTGAACTTGAACATCCTATTACATTCATAACCCCTTCCTAAAAATTCTCCATTTTTGGTTAAAGTAACCACATCAGATTCAAAAATTATACAAAAACCAAATTTGCTCAACAGAGATCCAGAAAAGATTCTTTCGAATTTCTAGTACATAGAGCACATTGTTCAAAGTCAATTCCTTTTCGGAAATCAACTTCAGTACCACTTTTCCAAGGCATTCGATCTCAAACGTAGCTGAATTTCCCATGAAGAGTTTCTCTCCATCAACATTTTCATCAAAGACATTAAAGAGGTCATTGCTTGGACAAACATGACGGGTAGCACCCTTGTCGATCCACCATCCACGTGGATTGGAACCCACTAGGTTCACTTCAGAAATTACAGCAGCAAAGTGCATCTCATCAAAATCTTTGGATACATTTTCCACCATGTGAGCTTGCTGAGTCTTTTTTGACTTCCTGCAATCAGAAGACCTATGACCTGGCTTTTCACAATTGAAACAATCACCATTAAATTTCTTAAAATCCATTTTCTTGGGTTTAAGTGTTGTCTTTCCAACATTATTGGGTTTTTTCTTAAGAATCTTCTTTGAGCTTTCAGCATACTGATTTGAACTTTCCGCACCTACTTTTAAATATAAGTTTGTCAAGAAGTTCACTCGCAAGAGTAAGAGTTCGCTTGTAGGTTGGCAAGTCGAAATGATCTCTCGAGGAAAACTAATCGGAGGCTCTTTTTGTGTTCGTTTTCACGAATAAGAAAATAATGAAAAAGCTAATCTAAACACTTGGTCTAATACTTTGATTTAAACGAAGAGAAATGAATTCAAAATCTTTAAAAAGATTTAAGAAAACAGGGGTCTAGGGCTCTAGAATCATCTCCACGACCACTTGGGCATTTCATCGAACACCTTACCTACAAGCTAGGGTTGTCAATCCCAACTTGTATATTTAGTACCCAAAAAACCCAATTGATGTTTCTAAATGATTCTAGGCACTAGACCCGTAAGATCTAGCCAACAATCATCAACATAATCAATATCACAAATTCAAAACAACAAAGAACAATAAAAAGCTTTGAGGGGAGCATCAATGGAGTTTTGAAGATCAATTAAACTAATAAATCAAAGAATATTGAAGTCTTACTAATTAACGATAAAAGTAACAATGTTCAATCGAGAAATCCACAAATTAAAGCTAATCTATGTCTAATATCTAAACTAACTTAGAACTATTCTACTTAATCTAAAGTCTGGAAATTTAAACTAAAAACAATGGGAAAGTATCAAAAGAAATTGAAGAACAATCTTAGGGATTGTTAGACTCTAAGTGGTTCACTAAGAGTCTTCGAACCCTGGAGAATATGAAAATTGTTCCCCTTATTGAAGTAGGGAAGGGTTTAAATAGGTTTACAAAGGTAAAAATAGAAGTTTCCTAAAAAAATTACTATTCCCGGCCCGTTATCGGTGGCTTAGCGGTAGGGGATACCGCTAACACTACCGTTAACCTATCGCTGATGTTCTCTGTCCGTCCTTAATAGGGCTCTAACGGTCAGACTACCGTTAACACCTCTCTGAAGCCTCCTGACGATTGGGCTAGCGGTAAGGTCACCGTTAAGCCCACCGTTAACGTAAACTGGGATCTCTCTGTCGCCACTTCGCGGCTGGACTAGCGGTAATGGGACCGCTAAGGGCTTAGCGGTAGGAGCTACCGCTAAGCGTACTTCTAAGTCGGATATATTGCTACTTCTTCACTGAATTGCTCATTTCCGTATCTCAGTTCTTGCAACATTTTGAAAACTTCATCTATTCAATGTTGAGCTCCTTCGGTTACTTTGTTTTATGGGGAAAAATAGAGAATAATCACCCAATTGCATCAATAATGATCAAAACACGGCAAAATAAGCTGGAGATATGAAAATACGAAAATATGCTCAATCTATCCAACTTACACCAAAACTAATAACAAAACTAACCAAATATGAACAAAAATTAAAACAAATTCATGTTAATCAACTACCCCACACTTTATTGGTTTGTTCGGCCTTGAACAAACGATAATTCCAAAGAATAACAAGTATGAAAATAAGTTCAAGCAAGGAGTCTCCCATACTACATAGATAATTTTGAAAATATAGATAACTACAATGCAACCTCAAACGCTAGACCATTATTATATTGTCGCTCCAGAAATATAATCATGCATCCTCTCAAAAGGTAATATATAAGTGTACTCTCAAAAGCACTCAATTTTTTTTTATAGGGATGTGTTTACGCCCAAATCATCAAAATACATGAACAATAAACAAGAACCGGAAATCAAAAACTTCTCCATCGCATATTAAGTGTGTGTAACTAACAAAGAATCAGAAAAGGTCCTTTTGGGTTGTAATGGAGACTCTTTAGACGGGTATGGAATATATAAGTCATGTGGCTAACTCACGATCTAAAATGATCAATAACTCACCAACTATCCTAATCACGAAGCAACGTGCTTCACTTCATTCAAACGAAACCTCACTTAACTCTCATAACGTAGCCTTTATACTTAGGCTATTTCTCAACTCGAAACCCAACATCGACTTCTGCACAAACCACTTAAACAATTTAGAAGCTTATGATACGCTTCTTCTTCCAAACTCAACTCTTGCCTCTTAAACATTAGGCGTCATAAGAAAATCAACAAAACACAAGCCTTTATAAGCATAGGCAACAACTCAACAAGATTCACCATCCTTTTTATTCTTTCTTTTTTTATTTTCATTTTTTTTATTATTTTGTTATTTTCTTGAAGGATGGTGATCCTTAAAACTTACTACAACTTTTCCGTAAATCCCTGATCATGATTCCAAAACACAAATAACCAACAACAAAAATAACTAACTCTTAACCCATACTATTAATGATGTAGAAGTTAACTCATAAAAACTCATGGCTATAGGAAATGGATTATTTGGCTATGAGGGGCTTGTTTGGGATTTATAATGGCTGATATATTTGGATATGGCCGGAATAAGGGTAATTTATGTGCCTAATCATCATATTCGAAGCTAACTACACACTGCGATTTGAAAGAGATCTCAAAACAGAACCTACTTAAGTGCATGCAAAGATGATAAATACTCAGGCTACTCACAGGCTTTTGCATGAAAAGATTTTGAATTGACGCTGCTTTTAAGGTTTTACGAAATCATTTGCGTCCAAGTACCATTTTACAGTATATACAAATAGTAATTTTGAAAGATTTATTATACACGCTCAAAGACAAGAACCTCAAACCATACATAGTCAACTTTGACAAGATAAACCAGACAAACACAATTAAGCGCGGGAATAGAAATCAATCA